>JBCAUA010436520.1:0-17729 GCA_038406235.1 Peronia verruculata | reverse complement strand
CCCCTCATCACATTCAAAGCCTGATTTCTCCGTTCTAGCCCAGCGACTTACGTCTCATTTCGACTGGCTGCGAGACATATCTGTTTGTGATGAACTAATTTTATCAGCCAGTTACATTTCCATTCTGTGATCTGTAGGCACTGAGCAGTAGGCCTAGTTGAAATTAAATATATTGGCAGTTATGTTTGTTTCTTTTATCATTAATGTAAAGAAAGTATAGGAGAGCTAGTAGTAAGTGAAAGAATGAGAGGAGAATCAAGGTCTGTTTATATATTTATTCTCATTTTATGGACACCATGACTGATTTATATGTACATGTATATGTGTATAAATCTGTCATGGTATCGTCAAAATATATATACATATGTTTATATATATGAGCAAGACAATTTTTAAAAAAAAGACCCTCCATTTCAGTTATATTGTCATAGATCATTTGGTTTTGTCATGAACATGTTTATGAAAGGCTACAATATGTTGAAGGTGTCTTGCACAAATGTCACAGGGTTGTCCATGTAGAAGGCAGTATATTTTGTACAGCATTCTGTTGCGAGTGAACTTAAATGAACAATCTTTATCATGGAATTGCTTATCTACGAGCATTTATACATAATTTTTGTCAGGGAACCTCTGATGTTATGTAAATTGTCAGTGTAACAATATCATTCGTTGTTAATGTCTTTCTACAGAGCCAAAGGCAGACACTCTCCCACCAGATTTGTCCAGGAAAAGATATAACCAAGGGAGTTATGTAAGTAGATAACTCCTTAATGTTGGTAACTTCTTACATCTACTGATGGTAAATAAGAATCCATGGTTTTTTACAATGATATATTTTAAAAACTTCAAGACACCTGCTGTACAGGAGACCAGAGCTGGATAATGGACCTATTTTTAAATCAGGGGACTAACATCTAAAAGTAAGTTATTGCACCCATTTCTTTTTCTATTGTAAAATCTTCTCCGATTATTATAAATATTGTGAAGTCATGGTTTGCTTTATAATTTTATACTCTAATTTTCAGTAGGTTATCATAGAACTTCATCAAAGGATCAAAAATAAATCTGTATGTTTCCATAGCCTCTCATGGAGGATGAGAAAGAATACATAAACCCTATCTACAATGCCAGAAAGCAGCGACCTGCCTCTTCTATCTCAGAGGTTCTGGAGGAGCTCGAGAGAAGACAGCCACCCCTACCAAATGGTAAATAATTTTTTGCTTCACATCAGTTGAAAGAAAATCAGTTGACAACGGCATTTTTCTAAACATTTTGCATTTAGAAAATTAAACATTTTCAGATAAACTTTCTGCGGGTCTTTTAATTTAGTCATACCAAGCAGTTTTATGTCATATCTTTGATTATAGCAAGGAGAAGATTTATAAACTTGTGAAGTAACATCAGAAAAGCCATATGAATAAATGAGACATAAGTTATGTTCATAATTAACTCTAGAGGTGTCAAGGGGTACATTTGACCAAAGATTTCCTCAAAAGCATTCTACATTTGAATAGTTTCTGAATAATTTTATGATAAGACAGTTTTCACCTTATTTTGCGTATATGCATGTCCTGTCAGTTCTTGAAATTGTGAAACATCATATGATAAGAACTCTGATATTCCAGTGATTTATATTGACATTTATTTGGTTCATAGTGCATGATATCAACAAGATTGGGCACAATGTGATGAAATCAAGTGCAAGTCAGGTTTTGGACATAATAGTCATTGATATCATTTAAAAGCTTATTCATTTCCCATTCTGTTGCTGAAAAAATTTTTGTTCTGTCTTGAGTAGATGTTGAGATCTTGGAAGGTAAAAGCAGTGAGGATGTTCTGTTCCTGCAGCTGACGTTAGTGAGAAAATGGCCTATAATTATTGTCAGTCCTTACTTATCCTCATCTACTCAAATGTAACCAAATCATAATTTTTGGACTTTTCTTAAAAGTATTTCAGCAAATTTTATTCTCAAATAAATTTTTAGATTTTTGTGTGCCTCGCTAAAGAAATTTGCATTAAAAATTCATGTTGGACGAATTGTGATTATTTTTCCTGTCAGTTCAGTTTGACGGGCACTTGATTTCATCATGTCCCATTTCAAATAAGTTTTATGATGAATGACAAAAGAGAACAGAGAATGGAAAATTCTGATATTGTCTAATCTTTGACTGTTCATTTCATGATATACTGCTATGTTGATTATGCCATCTGGGATTGTAATTCTAAAATGATTCATTGAGATAAAAAGTCATTAGCAAAATAATTTACAAGAAAAATGGGAAGGCAAGAGTGAAACACTATGTGATGTAGCCTATACAGCACTTCAGCCCTTTCTTTCATATTACCAAGCTCATGCCACATTTGTCTCAGTCAGTTTTTACTGAGTGAGAAGACCAACTTCAGCCATTTTATATATAACATCATAAACATGATTTAGGCGAAATGAGCTCTGGCTTTAAAAATTGCATCAAATTCTGGAAACAAAATATTGACAGTTAAATAAATCATTTGTGTAGTCGTAATTATTGCTGACATCATAGCTAAAACCTAAATAAAAATTTAATGGAAATGCCTAACATGACTGTGCAATAACTTGATGATATATCTCAATCTACTGCAGGTTCCCCAGAGGATCGAGTGAGGAGCCATGGTGAGGGTGACCTTGAATGGGACCCTCAAGCTGACACCACTATGCCCATGAGAAATGTAAGTTCTTCTCTCTTTCTTTCCTGCTCATCATTTCATTATCCTCAATGTTGTCTTTGGTCACTGACTTCAACTGAAGCAACAGTGATTGCTTTCCAGAATATAAGTGTACAGTTCAGTTATAAGTGAAAGGAATTTTTATGCACTTGATGATCGATATGCTTTTCTCTTGGAATACCAAACCTATGCTTTGGTCCTCCTTATAACTACAGTAATTATGTTTCTATTTGAACTGCTTTATATTAGGTCATCCCTCCATTAAATGAATTTAATATATGCACTGTTTCAAATAGTTTGTGCTTGATAGTGAATTCACTAGGGTATTTTAGCCTATTTAAATATTAATCAGGCTTTATTATTATTATATTATGCTATTGCTGCACCTAATATTATGCCTACATGCAGTATCTAGCCTCATGCAACAGTAACATCTCACTATAATTCATAATTCACCATTCTCTCTGTGTGCTGCATTTATATAGACAGCCAGAATCTGGTGAAAGCTCTTGCTGTAAAATTATGAATGCGACTTATATCTTAGGGTGTGTTTCATTCAAGACTTTTAACTTCTGTCATAATTTTGGATTCATGAATTGGTGCTTCGGTTTTAGATGTTATTTATCTTTCTTCTCCAAATTTCCACATGAATGTTTTGGTGATGCATCTGTCACATGTCAAAGCTTTTGGTGTTTTTTCAGTGGGATTTTTTTTTATTTTTTATCAGCCTTATTATTTCCCTTTGCTAAATGCAGGAGATGTTGAACAAACACTCTAAAGAGAAAAAAAAATCATACTTGCTTGTGCATCATTAACCATTTTTGTAAACATCTGATGTGTAAGGAACATGTTTTCTGCGTGATGTAAAATTATAGCAGTTGTTTTGTAATCAGTCTGTTAAATAAAAAGAAGAAAAGTGATTTTTTTTTCTTCTTCTTTTCACATCTTGCTCAACATTTCTTGTGTCTGGCAATGGAAAGTAATAAAACTGAAAAAAAAAAAAAAAAACTTTCCCTCATTGAGAGGAAATCCATATAACGTTCAAACGCATTTGTTGACTTGACCATCTGATATCAAGTTTCTCATGTAGATAGTTATTAGTACCAGGACAAATAAACATAATGTGGTTTACTCCAGTTAAAACAATATTTAACTGTAACTCTTCTATATGGAGATATTCATGTTCAGGGTAAACTCCAGAGAACTCAGGATCGCTAGAATCCAATTTCTTAATGCACGTCTCATTTAGCATCTGACTCACATCCCCTGGTTACAGGACATTTATCTCATATGAAAGTTATGCACAGATGTTAGAACTCAGATCAGAGTCAGGTTTCAAGTTAGACTCGTCAGAGTCAGGTTTCAAGTTAGACTTGAGGAAAAAGTTTGCTGTTGATGATCAGGATCATGTTTGAAATGAGGAATAGGGCTAAAGTTAGTGTTTAGGATTTCTTACCTGAGCATGAGTAAATCTTCCCATGAATATTCAAGCAAAACACAGCCATCTTTTGTCTCACACTGATTGTTTATTTGTTTGTTCAATTGTTGGTTTGATTGTGTGGTTTGAAAGTTTCAGTTATAAACTGTTCAACAACAGAACAATTCTTTTTTCTTCCCATTGAATAAACACAACTCTGAGCTCTCAACCTTAGTAGAATTGACTCATTACCATTTCATGTACATATGAAATGGTTAACTGCTTAATCTTCACCAGGGACACCACAAGTGAATCAAACCTGTGCTACAATGCATGGTGTAGGAGGGTCAAATTTTTTCACAGATTCTCATTTCAAATAAGGCTTTGAAATTAAAGACATTTTTCAACACAATCTTACCTATTTAAATTTATTTACATATAAGTGCTCTTCTTGTGTGTTTTCTAATTGCTGGCTGATCTTTTGACACTGCATCACAGGAGTTTACATAAATATTTGCTGGCTCTTTTTTTCTAAAAGAATGTGATAACAACATATGTATATTTTAGATGCAGCATGTTTACTTTGTTTTCTTCTTTTCGTTTTCCAACATTATATTATTATAGCAAATAACTTTTATGCTTTTGGCTCCTGCTTTGTATTTATATCACGTACCTACCCTGGCCTTGCTTCTATTTTCACTACTCTAGGATGACATGACTTTTTTTAATGCACCTTTGTTGCCACCAATCCCCGATGAGCTGGAGGATTCCCGACTGAGCAGCTTCTCAGGCCATCCATCCAGCTTCGGCGGTGATAGCTATCAGGTTTGTTTCCTGCCATGCTATGTATTTCAAGTCAGAAAAGGTCACTATCTCCTTAGACAGCTGTCATATCTAGAACTTCAAAGTCAACTTTGAAAGAACCAAAAACTATTGTCCCTCTTTCTTTTTCAAACTTTTTCAGATAAATTGATATCCGGTATGCTTACTTTAGGCAATCAGTATGAAGACCATTAAAACTGATGGCAATGTAACATGTTCATGAGATTCTAGAGTTAAGATAGCGCCTGAAAATTATTACCAGTGCTGTATTTCCACTTTGATAAATGTAAATCCTTAATGCAGAAATAATTGACATAGAGATTTAAATATCACTAAAGAAGTGGCTCCTCTCTCCCATGTGTCAGATTTTTCTGACCTGCAGTGAATGATCGCAGTTTGTAAGATCTAGTAAACATTATTGATTATGATAGTGGCATTTTGTATATTGTATCAAAACATGCATTGTTACCCAAACTGAATGAGGCCCTTCACCTTTGGTGTTCCCTTACGTGTGTTTGTAGTCCTGTCATCAAACACTCTGCGACAAAGAAAGAAATGAGGTCTAAAATTCATGTCCATTTTACGGTCCGTGAATGCTGTTTTAATTAATATGAATCAGAAATTTTAAATATGTGTTCAAGTTAAGGTATTCTAAACATTATATGCCTTAGTCAGATATGTTAAATTGAAATACATAATTGTAATAAATAATCAAGCATTTTAACATCTTATTAAATATCACTGATGCTTACTAAGAGTGATTGAAAAAGGTGTTACAATTATAATGTATACAAACATTCATGTCATCAGGTCAGATATCTGTGCAAATTGTCAAGAAATTCCAAACCTTTGTCAGCTTATATTATTTCAGCAAACTCATAATTTGTGAATTGTTTACCTATACCAAGTTCTTTCACTTAAGTACAGCAAGAAATGCTGTTTCTGTCTATCCTATTGTAATCGGCTGTTCTCCACCCATTCCATGAGATGGTCCTTTTGATTAGACTATGCCATGCAGTTTCAACAGAAACAAGAGAACCTGCATTCTGAAATTTAAAAAAGAAAAAAATATTTAGTAAAGTTATAAGTAATATCATATACTGGCAGAATGACAGACATTGCTGACTTAAACAAATGGGTTGTCAGTCTTATTTAGAAAATATTCAAATTCTTATTTATTTCAATTTCACGACAATCAAACAGTAGCAATTAATTACTTCTGTAACCATAATATCATGTGGGAAATTTCAGGGAAATTCAAAAGCACAGATATCCAAAGCTATATGGTGAGATTATGTAATAAACAGTTGGAATGCTGAAGTATAACTTTAGTACTGCTGCTAAATTATTTTGTTGCTCTATTTTAATATAGCTGATCCTTGAAGTAATGCCTCTGTTGATCTGCAGTTCCAAATAGAATTGCCTTGGTCATTTCTCTGTGTTCATTATATCTTTTGGTGAATTAGATAACTTTCTACAGCCAGAATTCAAAGCTCTAGCTATCATGAATGTCTTTTTTTTTTTTTTTGCAGACGAAGAATTTGACCAGCTTTCAGTGAAATTCTCTTTTTCATCTTCACCCCTCTAGTAGATTAATGTGACTCTTTCCATAGCATTAGGCATTCTTGTCTGAAATAGAAAAAGCATAATATGATCCATCTAGTGGTAGAGTTCCCAGGCTTTGGTTGAAAATATATGTCATCTATCCAGTAAAGTTAATGTAAGAGTAAGTAGCAGTTTTTTTCACTCTCTCATACTCCATGGAACAAATAATAACTTCTTTATTTATATTAAGTAGTCCTTGTTTTGTAAACGTTTTCCTTCTTTTCAGATTTCAAGTTCAGAAACAGATTCAAACATTTAGTCATATAGAAATAGACAAAAGGAATTTTGATGATAGCTTTCTTATTTATGGATACTGACCTTCTTTTGCCAATAGTATCCTAGTCTCTTCCATTTGCATGGACAAATTAGAAAGAAGCTTTAGTGTAAGTTCAAGTAACTGCTGATTCCTCATGCTTTTTTCATCAGCAATTTTAAATGTCTATTTATTAACTTTCCTGTGCTTGAAAAGCTGCTGCTAAAAAAGCCATGATGCATATCTTTGTTCTGTGTAAAATTCCTACCTGCTAGGTTTCAGATTGTAGCATAAACGTGACAAAGCTAAAACCCCTTCTACCCTCGATCCCAGCTCTTGCTCAACTTCTTGCTCAGTCAATATTCAATGTGGCATGTTCTCTAAACAGATCACGGGCAGAATATCTGTAATGTCTGTTCATAGAGTGATAATTATTATTACATTAATTTTTATAATTTTTTTTCTATCTCTTTTAAATATATATGGAAAAGATTTAGGGATAAAATGTATGGGGTTGGGTGTGTGTCCATGTATGTATGTGTGTCAAAAATAAAAGGCATAATTATCATTGTAAATGAAATCATTTCTACCAATGCAAGAGATGATAAATACATGTATCTGATAAACTGACATGTTATTGCTGTGATGTAAAGTTTTGTAAAGTAAAGCAGCTGTAATGATAACAGACATTTCCAGCAGTACTGTTATTTAAATGCATGATAGGCCCAATGCTTATGCTATACAATATATGCAGTAACTTTGTATTAATCTCTAGTCTTGATTATGCATTTCCATTGTTGTCTTTTTCATTTTAATTTTGCTCTTTTCTAATCAGATTGTCCACTAGTTATCCTGTGTTAGGTGTTGGTAGCAAGATGTCTAGAGGTGTAATGCTTGATGACAATATCTGAGTAGTGATGTCCACTGTGTAAGGCAATAGATATGCATCCATTATCTCTGAATTTTGTCCATTTTCAGAAGGCTGACACACTAGAGGGCTCCAATTCTCCTCCGGGTTCTAGTCACATGACCAGCGGGGCTGAGGGCAATGGTGACTCTGGCTATGAGGCTGAGTCCAGGCCAGAGATCACGGAGGATGATTTCACACCAGAAACACTCGGAGATGAGGATGACCAGGACCATCAGCACAAATTGTTCTCATTCCATGTCCCTGACCTGCATGTCGATAGTTCACCTAGTCTGTCAGAGATCAGTGCAAGGGAAAGATTACTCCGAGAGGGGACAGAAGTCTGAAAAGCTTCAAAATCAAAAAGTATAATCTTTGAAGTATTCCGTAGACCATCATTTGATTTGATGGAGTGAAAGATATTACTGATCCTGAGGATGAGAGCCAGGAAGGCCTGATGTATTCCATTACCATTTTTTTCATCTTAATGTTTTATCTAGAGTGGTTGAGGGAGAATGTTTGAGTGTTTTTGAAACTGACAGTGTATTCAGTCACCTTGATTGACATTGAGCCTTGGTTGAACAAATTATGTAAAAACCTGGAAACAGTTTGTAAAACTTTCCTCAGTGTACACCAGTTGCCATGTTAATTTTATGTATATGTCATATGAACCTGGCAGTGAGACATATTTTATCACTTACATGGATTTCCTGCCCAGGGGGCCATTACTGTAGTCTCGTAGTTCTGGTCAGCAGCTTATCTTGTTGTGAAGAGGATCACTTGCCGGTCATTTGCTTCTTAGCATAGACATCCTTTATTGATGTTTTGATGACTGGATTTTGGAATCATTAAGTGAAAAGAAAATGAAAATGACATTATAGGAAAATGCTTTTGGGTTAACTTTACTCTCTGGAATGTCTTAAATCTAAGATTAATTTGGATCAGGGTTAAGGAAGACATGAGAAAAATTTCACAAGACCTAATTTGCAGTATCTGAGAGCTGCCAACAGTCACACATGGCTCCATCCTTGAATATATAACTGAGAACTGAGTAAAAGGTCAAAGGGTGAGTTAGAATTACAGTTAACTTGCTGATGTTGGAAACAGTGAGAAAAAAGTATTTCATTTGAATTTGCTGCTTAACGTAAAATTCTTTACCCCACTTGTGTGAATAATTTGTTTTAAGATGAGTCTTACTGGGGTTTCATGGAGTCAGTTTCTGCATGAGTGAGAGGTGGTTGTTGTTAATGCTTGGCAAACTTTTTGAAAGTTGACACCGGAAGAATATGAACTATAGGCACTTTTGCCACCCTTGGTCACAAAGATCTGTGTCATTTATATATTTATACAGTCAAGCATGGAAAACTCAATTTTTTTGAGGATCAACAAATGTGGTGAGTTTCTGGTATTCCAAGATTTCCAAGTTAGCCTTTTTTACCAAGGACAAGAAGGAGTCCTAAGGGGACATAACGGTGACTACACTAATTTGGTCTGATCTTAGCAATTTTCTAAGATTTAGCACCTCTCACTCCATCTACATGACATCATCCTTGTCTTTCAGATATTACATTAGCACTTTGCCAAGTCGCTGTGCATGTATTGCATCATGTAGGCTTTAGTTATTCCATGCGATATAGACAGCATGTGTGGCATAGTCCACCACTCCACTTAATAACTGCACCATCCCTCCCGGTGATTTATCTTCAAATGAGGCCCAAATTTAGACCTACACTATACACTGCTCACTTCTACCACTCCCACAAACCTTTTCCTTATCACAAACAGCCTTGGACTATCAAGACCACACAAAAAAATGAGCCTAACTGGACAGTCTGCCACTTGAGAACAGTTAGACGATGATGAACTCACTCAAGAAATCTATGTTACCAATTTCAAAGAAAATACAGACATTGAGACGGGGCTGATAGTGATAATGGTGTCTGAGATTTCCATGAATTTCCATGACTTTCGTGTTCAAGCTTTCTGTGCTTGACTGTATCATTGATTTTAGTTATTACCAGTTGCTTACTTTTGTCCTCTGTTAGAGGTGTCAATGCTCTTGAAAGAAAATGCTTGAGAAACATAAAATCATTTATTGAGTTTCCACTTAATGTAAAATTCATGGATGTAATAGAAGAGATTGTGTTTTCAAAATGGAAGATTTCTATGGAACATTCAAAATGGTGTCTTGAGTATAACATGAATTTCTTTTGTGGAAATGTTTTGATAAATGTTCACTACCTAGAAAAGTGCTAAAGCAAGGTAACTGAAGATCTGAAAGTACTGAAACATGTGGGGCATGAAGTTTGAAAAGAATAATACCAGAATAAATTTTGAACACTTTATTCAATACTCCACAATGTAATAAAGTGGGTCCTTGAATCTTTTGTAGTGTCTGTGGGTAAATGTGCTGGTTAAGGCTCATCATAAAATGAACGTGTACCTTCTGTTCCATTACCTCTGAAATTTACGCATTTGCCCATTTAACAAAGAAGATCATGTCCTCCATAGCCAGAAACGTCTTAAACTGCTGAAAAAGCAGAAATAAAATTGATTGAGTTAATGGTTTTGCTTGCTCAACAAACTTCAGATCCAGAAGTTGTGATAGACATTTTTAACCAGTTTTGTTCATATTTGAGAAGAAGAATAACTCATTCAAACTCAGTGTTTATATTCAAAGTTCAAAGAGCAACTGATGAAATTCTGTTGTTTACTAGAAAATATTATTGAACATTTTTATAAGGTCAATATATCTCTGTAAGAAGTAGAAATTTGACTTCTAACCAGTAGCAGGAGCTCTCTGGTCACAAAGTTATGTTATGTACATTCTTGTTAATCTGCTGTTCAAATGGTCAACACAGTATATGCAATTGTCCTTTGACATTTATCCATAACCTCTTTCAAAGAGGACAGCCAAATGTAGAAAACTGAATGAGAGTGCATGTCTGTTAGTGAGTGAGACAGATTTCCAGATGTGAATAATGAGCAAAATGAGATGTTGTTCCAAGCTGACTTTCTGTCACTCAGTTATGTACTTAATGATTTGTTTTCATTCATGTTTTGTTTCATTATATTTCATGTTTTGAGTAAAAATCTTAAAGTATTATGTGACAATGTTTACACTTTTATGTATTCAATGCCTTAACGGGTTTATTTGTTTCCATAACGTTGCTTTTGGAATACATTTTATTCCAGCGTTCTTTTTGATGTAAATAGGTCATTTTTATATTGAATCTCTGTGGATCTTATTTCAATTACAGGGCAGAATATGTTTTATTAGGCTGAGAGAAATCTAATATTTGTGATTGTTTTATATAATTGGTGAAGTTTTTACCTGTGTACAGTGATATTGAATACTAGGATTTTCGTTACAAAATGATAAACTTGAAATATAAGAATCCATCATGACATCATGACACTACATTGCATAAGCACAGAATTAATTTACAAAGTTTAGAAGTTTAAATATTTACTTTGCTCACTTATGCTTATCAGTTTTTCATGATGGAAAGAGGATATTTATATAATTGATCATATGGGATAGAGACTTGATTTTTTGGTTTATGTATTGGAAATATTTACTGTTGCTAGTGGGAATGATTCCCATAGAATCTCAGTAAAAAGAATTCTTTTTCCTATTGAAAAAGTTCAATGATTTATTTTTAAAAGTGCTGAATTTTGAAAGATTAATTTATGTAATAATATTTAAGCTATCCATTCACATCAGTAACTTTGCATGCTCAGTTATAGATGGACAGTATTTTTATCACACACACAATTCATCATATTATTGGTATTTTTCATTCTTCAACATCTCTCTAAATCAACCTAGTCAATTTATTTCCTGGAAATAATTTACTATCAAAGTCAAGTTCAAGGTTGCTCGATGTGTATGATTTTCAAATTTTGATTGTTCACATTAAAATTAGTAAATCTGGAGGGAGGAAACTGTAAATGTTGTTGTCAGTTTTATCCAATGCTCCCAATGTTAGTTACATTTTCTTTATAATCCATGGGTTCATTTGCATATAAGTCATTTAATTATTTCTGTGACACATTGATTGCCATCATGTTATTTATTTAACCAAGTAATCCAAACCGCAATTTTAACTAGTCCAGATGAAAACTTCCAAGTAGAAACTGACATTTGTAATAATATCTATGACAATTTTTGTCCTAGTTCATTAATGAATTGATAACATTGTCTCCATTTCTTTGGTTAAGTTAAACTTTTATAAGTGTCAGTTTAGGAACTACATATATAAATTTACAAGTTCAAATACACAAGAATTTGAGCTGTCAAATCTTGATGTTATCCCCTAATATTCAGTGGCTTGCCAGCCCAATAGAGTTTATATCAGCTTACAAAGTTTATATTAGCTTAAATATAAATAACTTATGTAGTTTAAACCTGTTAGCCTTTCCCCATCAGCTCAATTGATGTGAATTACATAGGAAGGTTGGCATTTCTGTTGTCATTCTCTTTTTGTCTTCTTGAATTTTTGATTTGTCTCCGTTCTTCATACTCGCCTGTGTTAAAGCCATTATAGTTATGATCAGTGAAAGGCATGCTAAAATACCCAAGCCATTCATTTCAAACTGATTGGAATTCACATTTTCCCTAATCATTTTTCATCTTTGTCATGATATATGAAAGGACTTGTCATTACACATGGGTGAAATCAGGTGTAATAATAAGTCCCTTCATGTGAGATCAAAAGAGATTTGAAAAGTAGGTGCTACATTCACACAAAAGTGGTCTTGTATGATTAGACTACACATCACTTCATGAGAAATGAGACAGAGCTATCAATACACTGCTTTGTTAGCATATATGTCTCGCAGCCAGTCAAAATGAGACGCAAGTCGCTGGGGTAGATCCGAGAAATCGAACTTTGATTGTGATGAGGAGGGTCAGATATCGAATTTATTTTTATTGCAGAAATCAAAAGTACATTCATTTCTGAACAAGACAATATCAGTCTAATGCCCAATTTATACATATTTCTTCAATAAAATCTGTTTTTTGTGAGGTAAGTTATGTAGATTTATGTGTTTGACCATTCATTTAAACTTGATTTTCTTGGAATTTTGGTCATTGCTGGAAGTTGGAAGGTTCCCCCTTGTCTCTTTAAACTGCAATATCTCTGGCTAGAATAAAGCTAGCTCAAAACTTTTTTCACCACCTGAAAGAGTATGAAATAAGCTTTCACGTGACACCAAAAATGCCTTATGGTGAAAAATCGACATGTGTCTCATTTTGACTGGCTGCGAGACATTTCTCTGGTTTCAGTGGATCCTTTGTGACACGGGTAACAACTTGATTGAGAAGCATAAGAGTATTTTTATTGTGTTGCTTGAAACAGTTTTGCAACTTGGTATCACTTCTTAAAAGACCATTTATTTGTGAGGAGCAGTTTGCTCACAATTTTGTTATTTTGTTCTAATTTGTAAAATGTAAAATCAAATCTAGTGTGTGGGACATTGAACATTCATTGCTCATGCTGGTTTGTCTGTTTTTCTCCACTCCTATTTTGGTCATGCTACAAAGTGAAGGGAATATGCCTGTGCCTGGATGACATTTCAATAAATGATAGAATAAATGAAAAATTGTTGGTGATATGCTATTTGCAAGTCCCAGTACTCCTGCCTTTCTGCCTGATCCCAGGTCATTGCCTGCGGTTGTGATTACCTTCCAAAACCACTGCTCTTGATGACAACTGACAACTTCTTGCATACAACTCCATTGTGTTCAAATGAAGGGCTTGACAACAAAAAGCGAAATAAATTTAATTTTCTTGTTTTGAGAAGAACATGATTTTTTGTTTTTTTGGTCTAAATGAACATCTTTTGAGAAAATTACAGACCTCCATTGATGTTTTACCAATGGACATAATTCATTTCTTACTTGAGTAGTTTTTAAATCAGATGAAATAACCCACACAAAAATATCACCTAATGAACCCTGTCTTCAAAATTTTCCAGATGGCATTAATCATATTTCACTGTCAAACCCTTCATTTGTAATCAGCAGGTGCGACCTGGACATTTACTGTGATTTATAATAAATCACTACCTGCCTTTTTCCCTCCAGAAAGAGAGAGAAGCCAGTTTTTACTTAATGAATGACATGAAGCACTGAGATTGACATCATTTTCTGACCCAAACTGGCACTTAATGGAATGCCAGTTCCTTGAAAATTCTCAGTGTGAGAATGAATTGACTTGTTTGTCAGTTTTTGAAGAAAACTGCTTTTAAGGAAATGAAATGGTGATAAATTCTGGTTGTCATGACTAAACATCAAAATGCACTACATCAATCTTGAATGTGGATCTTATTTAGGTGTATTATTCTTGCTGGGACATTCCCATGTCAAATCATCAGTCAGTTTCAGACAGTGGAAAACTGCCTCCAAAGAACTCAACCTGGACACTGGCTGCTTGTTTACCCTTACAGTTGTTGTTTTGTCACTTTGTCTTTCCTGGTTCACAGTGTCATCTGCCAGGCAGAAAACCCACAACCCCTAAACCATTATCCATAACTGTGTTTTTAATTATGTGCATCATATTCACCAGCCATTAAAGGGGACATTAAGGAAACGATGGGACCAAAGTTAGAAAGATTTATCTTTCAATGTCTTTTTGATCAGCTATCGTAAGCTCCACCATCAAGGGTTGAATCTGTCATATTTTTGTTCTGTTTTGATACTCATTGGTTTCTTTTTAAATTATTTGTTAAGAAATAAATGTACAATTACTAATGTTAAGAAATTCATTTATCTAATGCAAAAAATATTTGTTCCTACTTTTGTAAAAGTTGCACATAGTCACATGGTGCATTTGATTTGTCAGATGTTAGTAAATATTACAAGTATTCTGTTTTCATGTGACATTATTCCAAGGCCTCCTTATATCAAACTTTTACTGTAAAGGTGTTTCGTTTATTCTCTCATCTATACAAAAATCTCCAGCAGTGAAACTGTAGACAAATACAAAAGCTCTGACAGAGTTAAACTGCATTTGTTTCAACTTTCTCAGTCTTGGAATACTTGTACCTGTAATGGCATACATCATTCTCAGCATTTTTGAGAAAGAGAAAAAAAAAAAGATGTTTAAAAAAAAAATGACATGAAGAGTTTTGACATTATAATCTGCTGAATTGTATTTGTGTTAAACAAAGTTTTGTTAGAGCATTTCTGATAGCTACTCATTGCAAAGTGTAATGGTGTGAGACATCAGTAGCATTTGGACATGTCTGAGGTATGCCCTCACTGTTAAGCAGTAATGACATTTTCATGTAGATTCACAAAGGCAATGTCATGCAGCCACTCAGGAAACTTCATATTAAGAGAATGACAAAAATCTGGAAAGTCTCATTTCTATTTTGTTCACTTATTAAGCTGGAAGGGTTCATTTTTATTTTTGAAGAGCTCCACAGATATTAAAATATTTGATCTACAGGAACAAATTAGCCAGAGCATGTACTGCGGTAATTAGACCTATGGCTTCACCCATGCCGCACATGTACATTTAGCACTCTGAAGAATCGGTGAATAATTGTCAATGGAAAATAAATACATGTATTTGAACATTCTTTTTCACAAAAAGAGCTATGAAAATGTCTATAATCAGCGATATCTCTCTATTTGACCCAAGTTAAAAATGTATCTACATGTATACACGTTGACATCAATTCATAATACCCTTCACCTTCACCTGTCATATAACTTCAGCCAAAGCCTTTGAAATTGAGCTCCTTCACTTCTTCCAGCCCTCCCTGTCCTCCATTGCTCTCTGGCAGTGAGTACTTATGTGATGGATATCTCCTACGCAACTCGCAGCTATCTTTGCAATTACTTACTTTCATTGGTCAATTTTCGTCGTCGTCAGGCCATTAGGATAACTGTAACAACTAAAATGAATCCTCGAGCCAATGATAAATAAGATGCAGCATGATGAAATCAGGTTCCTGTCAAATTTTGAGGATGCGGAGTTACAGGTATCACTGTGAAGATTATTCATCTCCCTTTCTTTGTGTGAAACAATTTGTGTTCTACCTTTAGTAGAGGCTGAGATTTTGGCACCTAAAGACAATGGGGGTGACTTGCTGCAGCTGACTTGAGTGAGAAAATAGCAGATAGCTCTTGTTAGTCCTCATTTATCCTTATTAAGCCTTGCCACTAAATTACAGTTTTTGGGGGTTTGCTCAATCTATGTCAGCAAATTTAACACTGAAATGCATTTTTAAATTGATACAGAAAGGTTCTAGGAAGAACAAAAATTGCATCAAAAATTCATTCACTATTGAAAAACGGGATTTCTCTGGTCACCTCTGTTTAATGCCTGATTTCATCGTGTGCATGTACTTTTTGTTTGTCTTTTTTAGCTGCATTTTACACAGACTGAGACAGATTATTAGAGGCTTGGCTTATTACATACAAAATTAGAACAAAAATTCTTGAGCCTTTCATTCAGTCTCATGCGGGAGAATAAAATCTCAGTGAGCTAACTGGCTCTGTATACATGTATAAATCAAGTGATTTCATCAGCAGGTCTTTATTTGTGGTATACACATGTATAAGTTTTTGAACAAATTGGATGGTGGGTTATGTTCTTCACCATGATCTTTTGTACATAGTTATGTCCCTTCATCAATTCATCGTGATGTCTTTTTTCCTTTATGTATTTCAATTTATTGTTTTGTTGTAACTTCTGACAAAAAACTTATTTTGCTACATATTTCTGGACTGTGCAACCCATGAAAATGATGAATAAACCATGATTTTGAAAAGCACTTGGCTATTTCTTTGTCTCAGTGATATTTCGGCTGGTGTCATGGTTGAGAGAGGAAAAAGGATTATTTCTTTGAATAAACATAATGTTGGACCCTCATTTGCTGAAAGTACTGATTTTACTTTGTGTCATGACTTTTATATGGACACCCTGCCAAATTCAATATCCTTTGCAAGACAAAGAACATCAGTTTGATGGATGGGAGATCGTTTCGCAGATTATCTGCCCCTTCCATAAAAAGGGACTCGTGTAAGGGGAGATCATTTTGACCAACCTCTTACTTTCCTCTGCCAGATATGGGAGGTGTTGAGCAAACAGTGTAAAGAGGAAAAAATTTCCTTTACTATATGTCATTCCAATGACTGATCACCAAAAAATTCGAAAAAATTATCACAATAGGAAAGAAACTTTTCTTTTTACATCATAATTTTTTTTGGAATTATCTATGGTTTATGTTTCAAGATAAGAGTGCAAAAGTGATTTATTTTTTTTTCCTCTTTACACTGTTTGTTTAATCCCCCTTTTGTCTGTTAAAGGGAAGTAATAGGAGTGAGCACAATGATACCCCATTGGAATATTAATTTATAAGATCTTCAACATGATTTTTATTATCTATGAATAATGAATCAAATTCAAAGTCCTTTGCAAGATTCACATAAACCGGATGCATTAACAGCACAAAAAAAGGTGACAGCCAGTGACATTTCCCATATGTCCCAACCTTTCAGACACCCTGCATATGTGTATACTGTCATCATTCCAGAGTTTTGATTTTTCCCTGTGTTGTTAAAGAGGAGATTTCACTGTCCATGAATAGTTAATATCCAGGTTCTTTCATTCAGTTGTGTAACACTATCCACACTGTCTATATATAGCAAAATCCTTTTGACAAATGAAACATTGGAACACATGAAAGTGACAGAAGGTGGTGACCCTTTATCCATTGCTTCCAGCATCACCTTCAACACTATAAAGAAATCATAAAATTTGCTCTCTTTTACATCTTGAATCAAATAAGTTCACAGTCTGTCAAAAGATAAAAGAAAGATAAAACCTGTGAGGGGAAGAAAGGGAACTATCAATATATAAAGTGTTGAATGTGATAGTGTCAACAATGGACAAAGGGTCACCACTTCTGTCACATTCATGTGTTCCAATGTTTCATTTGTCAAGAGGATTTTGCTACATATAGACAGTGTGGATAGTGTTTCACAACTGAATGAAAGAAT
>JBCAUA010436409.1:0-17730 GCA_038406235.1 Peronia verruculata | reverse complement strand
CTATGATTACTATTCATGCTATCTCTCATTACTGAAACCAATTAAATCATGCTTTATTCACGGTACGACTGTAAACAGCGTAAAAGTGCCACGAGTTCGTTCCACTATAACTGAACTCAGAGTCTGTCTGTTTGTTGTATATGAGTAATTTTCAGTTGTGTAATGCATCACTTGCATTAGAATAACCATTTAATAAAAGTTTACTATCTATAAATTAAGAATGACCTTAGATTAAAATGAACTATTATGATCAAAGAGAGAGAGAGAGAGAGAAAGTGTGTGTGCGGTGTGGTGTGGTGTGGTATGTATGTGTGTGTGTGTGTGTGTGTGTGTGTGTGTGTGTGTGTGTGTGTGTGTGTGTGTGGTCTTTTTTTAAGACAGATCTAGAACAAGAACTATGAACAACAACAAAAAAAAAAAAGTGATAAACATAAAATTACGGAGTGTTTAGAAATATTATTTGAATACTCATAAATGTGGACCTGTACATAACAACAGACAAGTGAACATCAGCTAAAGTTCCATTCTGTATTAACATTACATGCATTTAAATCCTTCATTCTTTTCATGACCTTAGAATAGATAGGAGTTAACAAAACCTCCTGGTCTGCTACTGCTCATACCGGGTACTAACGCTCGTTTGTTATGACAAGTACTCAAAATACTATTAGGAATGGGATAGATTGACCCATTGGGATCTGGTATGTGAGGCTAAAATGTCTAGTATACCCCACCCTTAGTCCATTTCTCCAATCCTCCACACCCACGCAAGAGTCATGGCTATGGCTCTGGTTTGGGCAGATTTTAACTTGTTTGAAATATTGCCAGGAATAAAACAGAAAATTTACAAGTGAACTCGGTGTTTATCTTACCTGCATAGAAATAAAAATAATACAAAATATTTGTATGTAATATATAATATATAGTCTATTACATATCACGTTTATGTAAAGTGTTTTTAAAAAGTTTATATGTATCATATTGGCGGTAAGGTTCAAAATATTGATATAGATACGGTATATGATGTCATTGTTGCATTACCCATCCAAATATAATTCTTATGACAGAAGGTCTGCATTATTATTTCATCTGTTGTTTTATAATGATATTATTTTTATTTATTTTATCCTGACTTTTCTCTATCATTGACTGAAATTTATGCTTTTACTGATTTCATCCTGAGAGAAACTAAGAAAGCTCTAAATGGAAATCTTGTTGATATCAAACTTGTGTTTCAGGCAATGAACTTTGAAGGATAAATGGTTCTTGCTAGGCACGAGCTGGAGCTGTGTATGACTGACTGGGGGGGGGGGGGGAGGGGGTGAGTACAACACTTGCATAGAGCATACAGTTTCAATGCATTTGTGATAATAATGCATCTCACAATGATATCTAATATGCAGAGAATAATAGCCTACGATGTGATAAAGGTGCAATCTATCCCTGAAAATAGCATTTCTAACACAAACTCATGTCTTAAAAATTAAAACAAGACATGAAGAGAGGTTTTATAAAAATATGGCTGCTTTACGGTTCACCAAGTGAGACACGACAGAATGAAATCGGGCGCTCGTTAAACTGAGGCGACAGCAGAAATCATGTGTTTTCCAATAGTGAACGAATTTTAAGGCATATTTTTTTTTTCATAACAGAACCGCTCTATATCAATGTAAAAATGCATTTCAGAGTAAAATTTCATAAAATAGATTGTTCAAAAGCCCAAAAATTGTAATTTTGCAGCACGGACTAACAAAAATTACGAAAGTGAATGGCAATTTTGTTACTAAACTCAGTTGTAGCAACAGGTCATCCTCCTCATCTTTAACTGCCAATATCTCAACTTCTACTAAAGCTAGAACACAATTTTTTAACACACAGAAAGGAATATGAATAGCTTAATTAAGATTGGCCCCAGTCACTCCATAAGCACAAATTTGACAAGAGCCTGATTTCATCATGTCGCATCTCAAATCTCACTCCATCTTAATCACTAACTACTTGTTCACCTCTATTAACCACGCTTCTGGGGGTTGAAAGGCTAACAAACAACGCAATGTAACCTTCATAAAAAATACTTTTGTGTTGTCATTTTTGTTACATATATTAAACAATAAATTGTTACATATATTAAACAATTATAAATGAACTGGATCACACAGACTTGAGCCCTTTATTTGATTCTTTCACAGGCATACCATTCAGCTGGTCTAGACCAGTTACTGTGGAGTTTGTGAAGAAAGTAATTATAACATCCCCACCAAAGTCATGTTCCCCTGACCCCATTCCAACCTAATTTTTATTTCAGAACAGTGATTTACTGGCTGACCTCATAACCAACATCATCAACACATCACTAACAAGTGACATTGTACCATCATGTTTTAAAGAGGCCATCATTCGCTTATTACTTAAAAAACTCAATCTTGATTCCAGTGAACTCAAAATTATCGCACTATGTCAAATGTGCCTTTCGTTTCTAAAATCCTAGAGAAAGTAGTTTTCTGTTTTCTCTCAACTTGGAGAACATCTTATTTCTAACACTCTGACAGAAACATTTCAGCCAGCATATAAGGAGAATCACAGCACAGAAATAGCTTTGCTGCGTGCCACAAATGATCTTCTCACTGCTGCCTATCGAGGCATGGTTTCCATCCTTTGTTTGCTTGATCTCTCTACAGTATTTGATACTTTAGAGCATTCTACATTACTTCAAAGATTAGGAGTTACTTATGATATATCTGGAACTGTGCTGGCTTGGTTTACGTCTTATCTGACTGACATATCTCAAGTTGTTGTTATAGAGAATATTTATTAACGAAAATTTGCCATAAAGTATGGTGTGTCCCAAGACTGTTTTAGGACTGATTTTACATATTATCTTATATACACAGCTTGCAAAGATTTCCACCGAATATAAAATGTACTATCACATGTACGCTGATTAAACAATTTTATGAATTTCCATAACAAACCAGATTGATAATATAGGGAATGTTCAATGATGCATCGAGTCCGTCAAGGACTGAATGCAAATGAATAAACTAAAACTAAATGATAAAAAAAAAAAACTGAACAAATGACATGCTCCACTGAGGGGAAATTGAACTCTATGTCCCTAACAGTCATTTCAGCGTGTGACTCTGAAATCATTTTTTCTGACAAGGCTAGAAATCTAGGTGTTTTTTCAGATAGAATATTATCTATGGAATATCAAATCTATCGGTTGATTAGAAAATATAATGATGAATTGAGAAATAAGGTCATCTAGCACCCTATTTCAATTATACTGGAATGAAAACAGTTCTTTCCACCTTTATACTATCGCGTTTAGATTATTGCAACTCTTTTCTAATAGGGCTACAGGACTATAAGCTTGGTAAACTTCAAAGGATACAGAACAATGAAGCTACTTAGCCTTTAGACCTCGAAGATAGCACCACAGCACTCCTTTACTCAGATCATTGCATTGGTTGCCTATAAAAGCCAGTATTGAATGCAAGGTGGCAACTTTCTGTTTTCGCGTTCAGAAGTCGACCGCACCAGCTTATCTGGCAGATCAACTATGCCCTTATGTACCGTCCAGAAATTTGAGATCTAAGAGTCTTAACCACCTCTCTATTCCTCGTTCTCATAAGAAAAAATATGGGGACAGAACATTTTCATATGCAGGGCCTTTAATCTTGAATGCATTGCCTGCAGGCATTCGCAATTGTTCACGCTTAGAGACTTTTAAACGACAGTTTAAAACATACCTGTTCAACAAGCATCTGTCTGAGTAATGTTTTCAAACTTTTCCCGGGAGATGGTTGTCAGTCATGTCTACGAACCTAAGTATGTGTTTGAGTTGTATTGCATAACAATGTGTGTGAGCATGTCCCGAGCCTGTCTGCATACTTATTTGTTATGAATATGTATGTATCTTGTTGCTCCTGACTGTTTGGAGGCATATTTCATGTGTGGCTGCTAAACATTTTGATTCTGTAAAACGCTTTGAAATCTTCGGGGGTGAGGCGCTATATAAATGCCTTTTATTATTATTATTATTATGAAGTACAATGCTGTGCTGTTGTCAGATACAGGTTGGAAGAGTTCGGCCCTGTCATAAATTGCGCATTAAGTATCATTTTTCTTCCACGATGGAATTTACTAATGAATTGATAAAACTGGCAAAGCTTTGAAAGCAATAAATTCAAAGTAGGCTACTCACAGAGAGAATCTTGTCGTGAAAGATATATCACTCTAATATGGGAGTCTGCAGCTATCTGAGTCAACACTTTTTATCTCCTTCAGCTGGAGGGAGTTGTAACAAATGATTAAAGCCAAACTGTAATCGTACAATATACTGCCTCAAAATTATCAACAAACTCTCTCAGTCAAGGTATGGGGCGGTTATATCGGCAATGTGACATTGACATGCTTAAACATTACAGAGCCCCTCCCCGCCTGGTTAGGATACGCTAAAAGTCCCGCCCATTTGAACCAAATTTTAATGTTCTCTGCTTGTTGGCTGCTGTCTCGCCAAGTTCAAGGCAACATGAGGAGGCGGAGACGCCTTGATGACTGAGTGTTGTGCGCGAGACTCTGCAAATAGAATGATATGGACTAAAGTTTTCTTATCACAAACAACGATAGTGTCGTCGTTGTCGTTGTTGCACTAATTGTCATTGCTGTTGTTTTTTAGCCAAACTAAACTCTACTTAGGCACATCTATTCTCTTGTAACTGCTTATATTTATTTCTCAATTCAAAGCTCGCCCATAATGATAGCGTAACATAACAGCAAGAAGGTTAAATTTTTAAACATTTTTTATCCGAAAAAATATAATAATGATAATAATAATAATAATAATAATAAAATAGAATTAGAATAAGATGAACTGAAATAAAAGAAAAGAAAGAAAGATAGATGACAAAAAATAAATGCATAGGCTATGAGTGCAATTTATGATGTAGTCTGCTTACAACTTAATCCACGCATGAAGACATTTCAACGGTTTTCGTGCAAAGCTATTGGCGTCACTGACATAATTATCAACATTACATTTTAAAACCTCACCCTATGAGAATAACTTCTTATGTATAGTATGCTAGACCGATTATAGATAGTGCAAGAAAGTTAAGTTTTCGTCTTGATTCTTTATAAATATTTGTTACATTGCTTTATATGTGTAGACATGCGTATTAAACAGCATTTCATGTTCCACTAGAATAACGGTGTTTATTGTTCTACCAATTGCTATAGCTGTATTTGATTTTGTCCAAGGTTCAAAACGATAGCTCATTTTCTTGATCTCAAGTTGTTCAACGTATTTAATAGGATCTCCAATGTTCACTTGGAAGCCATTTGGTCATTTCCTGTTACGTTTTAGTAAAGAAATATCCTCTAGCTTCACTACATCTCTCTTGACTATGATTCTTAATTAAACTTGAGTTGCCATATCTAGAGAATGATAACAATTTTTTCCTAAATTTGAAATTGGATGATTAGAAGTAATATGCGTGTACATTGCTAAAATTATAATCCAAATGTAGTTTTGTTAAGTGATGTAACCTATTTAACATCTTCAATGTCTTTGTTTATTATTGTAGTCGTTTGCGTTTTACTTCGTACATTATTAATCGTTCGCTACTTCGTCATTCAGCCTGTCTGCTCTTAAGAGTTGTCGGTTTTTTTTTCTCCTTGCTCTAAATGACTGGCCCTCTCTTGAGAAGACTTATCATAGCTTGAACGTTTTCAGTTCCGTTTTCTTTTATCTTCTGCTTGTTAACACACAAAGCCCACCGTTACTTACTTTCGACTCCTTTGACTAGGCCATGGTCTTCTTCTCTTTCCTCTTCCTCTAATCCCCAGCCTGTCTCATGATGTTATCTACCTAGGTAGATAATATCATGAGACACTCTTTCTGAGTTAGTGTGCGTGCAGTGACGCATTTGAGAGCAAATTATAGTGGATTCTTCCAGTGTATGATTATTGGGTCAACTTTGTTAAGCTTCTCGTCAAGTTTTAGGACCTCGTCGTCGTGCACTAGATCCTAACATAAAGCCTTATCGCTGGAAAGTAAAGAACAGAGCAGCAATTACACAGCAGTGGTAAGACAGATATTTATAGAATTGTTTGTTTCGCTTAATTGTTTCTACGATTTGGTGTGTGTGTGTGTGTGTTTTGTATTTTGCAGTTTTTTTCCCATATGATGTTGATGTTATTTCAGTTTTCCCTGTTGCCACATAGGTATTGCGGCTGTTGATGACACGTGCATTCATCGCTTTGATTATAATTGTGCCTGTTGTCTCCCGTAACTGTTATTGTAAGATCTATATCATAAATCTGTAACAAAACCCATAAAAGGCTTATGAATTAAAAAACTGCTGAGTGGATCCATCTGAAATTTGGCACACAGAATTCTTTCCATAAAGATATAAATTTCTACTTTCATAATTTAAAACAAAAAGCTTATTATGTTTGACATCATCCTAAAAATGGGATGATAATTGAAAAATAAGTTCGTGACGGTGTTTGATCCGAATTGTACCATGATAGAATGGGAGCGGGAGGGAAGGGTAAGTGTGGTAAATTATAGCCTGCAGCATACCATCGGCCTGATTTCTACTCATTTTACCGTGCCTTCACACCAGAAGAGTCGATCTGCCGACATCGTTCTAACTATATCACTGTAACGACATAAGAACGAATGGTGTGTTCACACACATATAAAATCCGTCATCCATGTAGTCAACAGATAAATTTACAGCAAACCACAACAAAAGACAGCATGAAAACATGTTATTTTTCCTACTTCCTGTTGATGATCAAACTAAAATAATGATGGTAAATAAGATTATTGCCCTGAGGAAGAGTCAAGTTGACTCGAAAATTTGGCAGAGACCATCACTATCAAGTTATAGATTCTGTGTTATTTGTTTTTCTTGAATTGTTTTGCTAGTTGCCGGTCTGACAGTTTTATTATATTTTTATAAAATGGTAAATAGGATGATGATGATGATAATATTAATAAAATGATATTGTATCATTTGTAAAGCGCTTTTTACACGACGTCTCAAAACGCTTTACAATAAAATTAAGTGTATCAAACGTCATATTATACAAATATTATAAGAACGTAGAAAATAACTAATTGATAGCCATTTTATCTTTATTATATTATTTAAAACAACAACAACAATAGGCTATACAAGCATTCAGAAGAACTAAATGTGCGATTACAGGTCATTCAATTAAATAGAAATTAAACTGATGTGATGATGATTATGATGAAATTTTTAACTGTGGCAGAGATTATGAGAAAAGCGAACGAATGGGGAGATGAAGAAAGAGGAGATGGAGGGGAATGATGGTATAAATTAATATGATAGATATACCTCTAGTTACCATCACTGTGATGATGAAAGATAAAAACCGATGATAAGAAGGAGGATGAGGCTGAGGAACTATTATGCTCACTATTCTTGTGCACATGTTTTTCAGTATGTTCGAGCTTTAATTGAAGAAACATATTTATCTGTTGCTGTGTTAAAAATACTAAATTACAGTTGATATAAAATTGAAAATTCTACCTTCAGTGTTTGTCTCCTCGCTTATCTCCCTCCAAACTTGCACAGCATATTGTCTCTTTGCATAATTACTTATTATATATATCATGAGGACCAGGTCTTTTGAAGACCGCACTGATTGAACCTTCGCACTCAGCAGTATTGATTATAGAGGGGCCTTTTTCTCTCAAATGTTTGAAAACGACACAATTAGGTCTCGACAGACGTATCTCATTCTCATTCATTCCCATAGTGAGTGAGTTCTGTGCACTATATTTAAATTTAGGGGGAAAAAATCCTAATTATTGATGGAAAGCACATTCTGCATGATTGTCTCCTTAATTCTTGGACGCTGATTTCAAATCTGCAATCAGATTTTGTCTACAACCCCTCCCTGATTCGGTAAGGTCAGTTGAAAGTTTGCCCAGTCCAGCCGTTCAGACCGGATATGTTATCGACGTAACCCAAGACGATGTCTTTCGCTGAATATGGGCAGACAGTCGGTGAAATTTTATGGGTGAAAAGTTGTTAGGACGACTTAAAAGTTTTTCGCCCGACAAATTAAGTTTGGTGTGAATGACAATAATATTGATGATAAAGAAAGATTTTGTTAGATCGACGTCGTTATGACGATTTCGGTAGAACGACTCGTTTGATGTGAACGCGAAGTTAGTCGTTGATTGGGAAAAAGATCGCGATATGTAATATTTTGTATGCCTGTCTCCTCCCCCCCCCGCACCCCCGCCTTTACTTTTACAATGCTAAATTTGTGTTTAGTTTATACAAGTATGTATAAAGCTTAAGCAGTGCTGTTGTTGTGTAGTAATCCCCTTCACTTCTTTCACACCTATTGTATTGTTCAGTTTCCTCTGCGCTTTTACTTTACATTTGCATACAGCTCTTTCTGTTCTTTTCTTTCATAAAGCAATATCTGTAGCTGTTTTCATAAATATTTGTAATTTATCATCCAACAGGAAGTTTGTGATTCACTGATCTCCGTCCGTAGAGCGAATGTTTGTACTAGTTGTTTAAAAAGAAGTGATCATGCGTCACACAAAATAAATAAATTCAATGAATAAATAATAAAGAGAGAAACAAATAAAGAAAGAAACAAACAAACAAAAATAATAACAATAAAAAAAATAAATAAAATATTTAGTTTACTCACAATAGGCTGCAAGTGATTTACCTTAAAACGATGGCCGGATTATAAATCAAAATATGTTGTTGTTGTTGTTGTTTTTCTATCAACAATGCTAAGTTCTTTGACACTTTTACAAACGGCAAATGTAAATATTATTTTACCACAACTTCATTGTAAAATGACTCATAATTTAGGTCGCAATCTAAATTTGAAAACATAAAGCTACCAAGCACATAAATAATGATGCTAGGTGGAAGACTGAATTATAATCAGTAGCATTCATGGAACATTCAAACAGTTAATCACAGTACACACGAACCTAAAATTTCCTTTTCAGTTAGATTGCTGACGATACCATCATTCAGAGGGTGATCTCAGCATCATAATGTTCATATATAATAAGAAAAAATGCAATCGATGTGTTTGCCAAGCCATATGATAACCACTATCTTTATCTCACTGGATGCATGTTATGTCCTGTGTGTGTCGTTGATAAGATAGAGATTCAGAAACTGATAACAGTCTCACTATTTATGCCCCCATTTGGCTGGTGTATGAGGTAGCACACAAGGGAGTATGGACGCTGAAATCCTCAAAAATAGATTGAATGGGAGAAGGAGCTGCTGCAGCGGGAGAGACAGATCAGCAGCGGAGACAGTCACAGAGATAGGTAGAGATAGGAGAGGAGACAGTATTGGGTTTTTGGACAGTCAGTATGGCGGTCATAGTGGAGTGCGATAGGTCGATGCAGAATATTCTGCCAGGAACAAAGACAGAGCCAGTTCAGGAGGTTATGCATTTTATCTACACCAGCCGCTCGGCTGAGATTTCAGTTGTTTGCAGGCAGACTGCATTAGATTGGTGAGTCGTCATTATCCGGCTTCTACAGTTCCGCTGGAAGCGACAGTTTCCATCCAGGTCGGTTGATCCGACGACTTTAGGAATTCTTTGTTATATCTCTTTGTCGGGACCTTCGTGCTTGAAATAATTTTACATAACGACACTTGTTCTGATTGTTCATCTTCTGGCTATTTCTTTCTTTCTTTCTTTCTTTCTTTCTTTCTTTATTTATCTATTTATTTATTTATTTATTTTGACTGCCTGAGCATAGATCTTTGTTCTCATTGCCACTCAAAGAGGTTTCAAACATGCTGACTGGCTTGTGTTGGTGAACATGCCGTCTCTGATGTCTCCAAGGCACCGGGTGGCCTTTCCTTCATCTCATCTCAGACAGTTATTGTCGAACGCCGTGTGGTTTCCCTGACAGCTGGGACAGAAAGGTCGTTGTCGTGGATACTCCACGAACAAGGATCTTTCTCTTTTTCAGCAGCAATCATAAAGTGCTGCACACCTGCAGTGCGCCTGTGTATGGCTGCAGTGCTGACGTAAAGAATGGCATGGGATTCTGGACGCAAGAGTCTACCTTTGATTCTCACTGCTAGTTTTATTAACTGAAATGCCAGGATTGTGGTACCGTTGCGCTGGGCTTCAGTGAACAAAGCACTGTTCTTAATCACGCCTTTCTCCAACAATCATCTAAACCACGACTTCTGCCATGGGCCCCAGAACTGTTTTAACTCTTGTTGACCATCATACAGACTGGCAGGTTCACAAAGCCCTTTTCCTTGCCTTGCCAATTTTTCTGAGTAAATCTGAGATGTGGAAGCGCCTGTGAAACACACACACACACACACAAAAAGTTTATTGAACGATTGCCAGAGGCAGATTGGGAGAGTTCGGCCTATTCAATCTCCATTGTCTGTCAACAAGGCGATACATAATGCTCTGATATCCAGAACTGATTGTGACACGGCTACTCGGATGGTCCAGAGCTAGGTTGCCACAATACCAAGGATCCCATTCTTTTCTTTTCCTCCTCCACCACTTGTAGACGGCATCGCACTGTCAACTTTCTGGTAGGAAATGATCTGATTCATCATTTTATTAGGTTTGATAGTTGGTGACTGTGAGGGTTTTTAACGCCTGAAGCTGGAAGATGGAAGCCTAGTTACCAAGGACCACGTGTGAGTAATCCGGGGTAGAAATGATGAAGCACGCCCCATCGAAAACAACAACAACAACAACAACAACAAAACGAGTTTTTCTCTCAATACTCTCAAAATGACAACAGACTGGGCTATTTGTATCTTTCAATCCTTCATATTGAATCGAGTATTGATTGAATGAGAAAATATGGATGTAACCGTTTTTGACTGGTGATTTTATTTAAACATTTTAAAAATCGCAATTCGCTTGTATTGGCGCATAGTATAAATATCTACTTCTCACGAGAGCATCGTGACCTCAGTGCTTGTGTTGTTTATTTTTGTTTTCCTATCTCCAAGTTTATTATTTTATTTTTTTTATCTGTGAAGGAAGTAAGAGTGGTATTAATGTTGGACTTGTTTGCCGCGATGGATGTAACCAGAATACCAATCATTCTATATCCAATATAACGACAATCGTTTAGGGCTTCTATATTCCATTTACAAAACCAATTATATTCCCGGGAATTTTGGGCATAGAATATACAAGCAAAGGACGGACAGGGCTACACTGCATGACAAGTATAGACAGAAAAGGTTATAGGTTTATTTATAAAAGAAGTTATTTACAGTAGTCAGTACACGTAAGAAATAAGTTTATACTGAATTAGACCAGGAACCAGTTTTTTTTATAAATTTAGTAAAATGGGAAACAGGAGAAAAGTTGTGGAGTCTTTAAACAAGATGAGCTTTTGTATTTATTATTATTATCATTTTTTAAATGTTTATTATTATTATTATTTTGTCTTCGTTTGTCTGCTTGTTTTATTTGTTTCTTTGTTTGTTTAGAGGTTTGGCTCTCAATTTCTCATATGATTGAATATCAGCTTTTAAAGCTCAACACAGAGACTGAGCTTTACACTAAACGATATGATTGTTGTCTTGAATTTCACATTGTTATGAACAGATGACAGAGACTAAACAGAAGACAAGACTAGATAAATGTCAAATTAAACGGAGAAACCATCTGCAAACCATTTGAAAATCATGTACATTCTATCCCACAGATGCCCCAACTGGCATTATTATTATTATTCCTGTTGGTCACTGCAGTTTGTGGCCTTCACCCTGATGATGAAGGGCAAAGGAATGAACACTTATATAGGAAAGGGTTCAGAGATGAACATGAGGAGAGGCACAGGTAAATTGTCTCATCCATTGCCCATCCATTTATCTACCAGGCGCCCAACTGTTCTTGTATTTGAACATTAATCTATTCAGTTCTCTGTCTCTGTCATCAATCCATCTGTCTGCATAAACATAAAAGTGGACAATTTAAGATTCTTGCATTGGATGAGATCTTACAGGAGATACAACGCCATGTATAACAATATTGTGCCCTAGCTCTGGTATGTAATAATAAAAAGCAATAAGATGCATATTTATCAGGACAGTCTTTGGAAGAATTTATATGAAAAAATGCTCTCAAGATTTGCTGCATTTATACACTTTGCAAGGACCATCATCCTCTGATCAAGGAAATACTCGTAGTATGATGGTTTTTGCACGTAATATATCTTACTCTATCCCCACTCGGACCAGCAGCCCACTCACACTGAGCACCTTAGTGCTGTTACATTGTTCTTGCACCGGTCTATGAGAAAAACTAACACTCCTGGGAAAGAAACACTCCTATCGATCAAGGTAGTCTTTTGTTCCTTTTTTGAAAACATAGGAAACTACCATCCCTTTTACAGAGGAAAAAGAGACACGCCAGCGTTCGTAAACATTACCTGCAACTGCCTCTTTTTTTTTTTTTTTGAAAGGTATTTTATTTGGAGGGAGGAAGGGGTGGGGGGGGGATGGGGGTGAGGTGAAGAGCAAACGTCGGAAAAAAAAAGGACTGTTATCCCCGCTTTTTTCATGCCAGCCACCAGCGTCTTGTGCTGGTAAAGGTGTTGCATTTTGTTACTTGGTCATTGTATGCCATTTTTTCTGCTTTTGACAAAACTATTTTTTTTTCTTATTATTCTGTCTCTTTGGAAAACTGCCAGCATTGTTAAATTATATTTATTCTAGGCACTTCCATTACCTCAATACAAATAGAAGAAAAAAAAATATGGACTTTTGTTGTACTTAATATTCTTTTCTAAAAACATTTTTTTATTTTTTTCAAAGAAGTAAACTGCAAATTTTGTACATTTTTTTTTTTTTTTTAAATTTCAAAATTCATGCAAGAAAATGTCAATGAACTTGCAATCTGCCTGTGTCACTTTGAGATACTAAAAGCAAGAGCTGAACTGCAGGTCATATGGTTAAACTTTGCAAATGCATTTGGATCTCTTACTCGCTCGCTACAGTGGCTGGCACTGGACACATATCATGTCCCGGACCACACTATAAGACTTCCAAAGGAGTATTTTGAGTCCCTTAGAATCAATTTGCGACGAGAAAATACACCACTAACTGGATTCAGTTAGAACCGGGAATTGTCATGGGCTGTACAATCTCCCCGATTCTCATAGTGTTGGCCATGCCAGAACAGCACTGTTGAAAGCCAATGAGCAATTTTCCAAGGGACCAGATCTGGTAGAGGACTGTCTAAGGTCACACTAAAAGCATTTATGGATAACACAATAATCCTAGTCTCATACCAAGAAGAGGCAAGGCAGATACTAAAACGACTGGAGCAGAATGGCATTCAAACCCATAAAGTCTGGAAGTCTCTCTCTCAGAAAGGGGAAGACACACTGCACAGTGCAATTAAAGTTGGGCGATCAAGTAATACCTGTGAAAAGTCTCACTTCTCTGAAGGACACAAAACAGAGGAATGAAGTGAAGACTCAGCTGACAGCTGGCCTGGAGAATATCGGCAAAAACGGACTTCCAAAACCTTTCAAGGTGTGAATCATCCAGTTCATTTTGATCCTAAATCTACTACGGCCACTCTTAGTCTGCGAAATCTTCGTCTCAAAGATAGAGGGGTTAGAGAGCAAAGACAAACAGCTATACAAGGAAAGGCTTCTACCTGGTTTCACTGACGTCGCACTAACCTGCGAGCAATTAAAGTTAGTGCTACCACTCAAATCCCCTAGTGAAAAACGCAAGAAGGAAAAGTCCGCCATTACCTGTTGTTCATGGGCTTACAGGCTGGTGCTGTAAGGAATATAGAGCCTAAAGTGAAAACGGGCCGAAAGTTGAAAGTAAAAGAAGCCGTCTACGCAGCAAAATAGTCTCTACAGACAAAGAAGATCATCGGATTCACTCGGTCGGATAGGAAAGGATTAGGATGGGGTGGACAAGTGGTCTCAATGTGGTTCACAGAGACGCCTCAAGAAAAATTAGACACAGTATTCATAGAAATTAGACATGAGGAAATAAGAAAAGAGTCCAAAATGCTGTGTAACAGGGGCTAGAGGGGCAGTGGACAAACTGGGAAGGTGTCCTCCAAAGAGCGATGACATGGGAGGATATTTGGTACATGGCACCCATGAAGCTGGCTTTCGGCATTCGTGCCGCATTTGATGAGCTTCCCACAAAAACTAATCTCACCAGGTGGGAGAAGGAGACGAGCGACGAATGCCCAGTCTGTGGGGGGAAACAGACGTTACAGCATGTTCTCTCTGGTTGAGAGGTCGACGTGGCCAATAGATGAAATACCTGGCGACTGGAGACACAACCGTGTGATTAAAGTGTTGGCAAGAACAGTTGCATCGACACTGTCAATGCCTTTAGACATCAAATTAATGATCCCAAGAAAAAATACATTCATCCGAGAGTCAACAACAAGTATTCCCACCAAGATCACTTCAACACTCCAATACGCGAAATACTGGAAGGAGCCGGCGACGGACATAGAGCCGATTTGCCAGGATGGGGAGAATATACCGAATTAATTAAGAGGCCAGATATGAGGCCCGACATAGTGCTTAGCTCGAAGATTGCAAAGGCGTACATGTTTGAAGAGCTAACTGCTCCGTATGAGACAACCATGGAGGAGCAGCACAAGTACAAGATGGCAAAATACCAAAATCTCATGACGAATTTGGGAAGAGCCGGAGTGAAGGCAAACATATTGCGCAGTAGAAGTGGGAACAAGGGGCTACATTGGCTCAACAGTTTAATATACTGTTGAACCAATATAGCCCCTTGTTCCCACTTATACTGCAATTTCCTCTACTGAAGAAGCTCAACTTAAATACCTGAAGTATTTGAAGCACCCTGTGTGAACTATCAACAGCAGCAAAGAACTCTTCCTATTTCGATTTGGTGCAAAATGAACGATATCACCCCTGATCCCTTTGATGCCAGGCGGTAGACTTAAAAAGAATAAGTTATGCCATAAAAACAGGGGTACACTGGGCGGAATGGTTTGAGCCCCTCGACCAACTACATCTGGAGCGAAAACCAAAGGGCACTTGCTCAAATTGCAGAGTCCCTGAGGGACAAAGTGTGTGTTGCGGACATCGGGAGTCATGCGCCATGTATGGCCGGGGCTGTAGAAGATGCAAGGACTTTAAGGGGGAGGGGGGCGCGTCCTGGAAGTGATTTTTTTTATATTATCACAGTTAGGTTATCTTAACCTTTTCCATCGTATTCAGCATGTTCAAATTAGAGGAAAACAATAAAAAAGAAAAAAAAATTGACTTTTTCATACGGTTGTCATGGCAGCGCCGCCATCTTGGATTATGGCGTCCTCAAATCCTTAAATTGACTGATTTCAAAGTCTATCTCCTCCGCCGAATTTCAACGGAACTTAATAAAACTTGGTGAAGATATTCTTTGATATTATATCTAAAACGTGACCTATTTTTATTACGTTCCATGCAATACAAATTTTTCTATAAATTTTTGGTAATGCTATAAAACGAAAATTCAAATTTCGCCATTTTTTCAAACTAAAAACCCAATTTTCTCGCAAACTTACCCACCGACTTTAACGCGTCTTATGGTGACAATGATGCATACCAAATTTGGTTTCAATTGGTTGCGAAACAAAAAAGAAGATAGAAAACATGTGTCAACAAAACGGGTTTTGAGAAAAACGCGTTTAAAGTGTATTTTCAGCGAAAAATTGACATGAAGAGTTTTGTGTTGGGCTTTCAGGCTCGTAACAGCCTTATGCTACATACTAGCCCTCTTGTCATGACTTCTGGGTCTCTTAGTGCCGTTGTTTAGCTTTCTGGGTGTATCTTTTATCGCATTTTGCTCCCCACCCCCCATCTTTATGCGAGCCACTTTCGGGTTCTTGAGAGCCTCTGTGTGCCCCCCATAACATTTTTGAGTGCAAACCAAGAGTCTTTTGACAACTGAACTATAGCTGCAGAAAGAAAGCACAATTGCCCTATTTATAGGACAAAGAAAGTCATTTTAGAACACTTGCATTGATAATTTGCATGATCAGCAGTTTTTCTCGAGTCATAGTGGTCATTCAGTGTCCATCCCGGGCACTGGAACTCATGACATTGCTAGGAGAGGTGATAGTCAAGTGCTTTATACACCCTTTGCCTATATATAATGAAATCGCGATGATCTACGGCCTCATATAGCAGCCAGGTGGAGCCAAATCCTGATTGACAATACGGTAGGTCCACCGTTGAATGACCATTGGTCAAACACGTTAGAATTGACTTTTTGATACCATTTTTACACGCAGAAAAGGCAGTACTTTAAGAGAAAACAAAAGCTCAAAATCTCATTTTTTGGGCAAAATCCACATTTCAGGACGCGCCCCCTCCCCCCTTAAACCAAATTTGAAGAATTATCACGCTAATTTACCCCACTATTGGTGAGTCGTGTTGCTTCCTTTGCTAACCTGTCTACTATTTCGTTTCCCTCTATCCCTATGTGTGATGGTACCCATGTGATTGTAATTTTCCTTCTTTGTTGGTTCATTTGCGTGTTGAGTGTTAATATTTCTTTTCTTATGTTTGGTCTTTCTTTATTCCTTGTGCTGTTTAGCCCTTGTATGCTAGCTAGTGAGTCTGTGTATATGTTAATCGCTTCATATGTTGTGTTCTTGAAAATTTCTATTGCTGTTTTTATGGGCGTGAGTTCTGCTGTGTGTATGGATGTGTGGTCGTTTCATCTGTATTTTTCTTTTATCCCTAGCGTTGGAAAGACTATTCCTGTGCCCATTTTACCTTCCCCTGTTTTGGACCCGTCCGTGAAGCAAGTTAGTGTGTTGTGGTTTTCTAGTGTTTTTTGTATTTTTCTTATTGCTTCTAGTTTTAGTTGTTTTACTTCTTTCGCGTTTCTTGTCAGTGTGATGTCTGTGTGTATTTGTTCTTGTTCCCATGGCGGGTGTTGTATTTCGTGTTTTATTCTTGTATTATAAATTCCTTCCCTAGTATTTTCTCGAGTATTTCTTCACATTCCCATACCAAGGGGTGGTGGTGGGGAAGTGTTTTGATATCTTTGAAGTGTGTTGCCTCAAAGGCCCGGTGATCCCTATTTAATATTATCTTGGAGCTATAATTTAGCGCTAACTGTTTTCTTCTAAGCTCCAAGGGCAATATTCCTGCAAGTGCTTCCATGGCCTCAGGGTTGCCACTGCTACCTACTCCTAGAATTACCCTGAGTGCCTTACTTTGTATGCTGTCTATTTTTTTCCTATTGGAAGCACTCGCCCCGCCCCCCCCCTTCCCCCCATGCACTATGGCTCCGTAGTCTAACTTTCCTATTATAAATGTTTTATAGGCCATAGTGAGACATTTTTGGTTTATTACCCACCCGGTTCCTTTGAGGCAGCGGATCATTTTGTTCTGGGTGCTGTTGCTATTATTAGTTCTTCGATGTGATGGTTGTAGCTGAGGCTCAGATCCAATGTTATTCTTAAAAAATGTTGTTTTGTGTGTTGGTTGAATCCGAGTGGTGTCTATTTCTAGGTTTGCCTCTAGCTTCCGGGCACCTCTGTTGAAGACCATGCTGGTCGTTTTGCCAGCATTGATCCTCAGTCCCCAGGTGTCCATCCAGGTCTTTACATTGTTAACTTGAGTTTGGAGCTTCTTTTCTGCTCTGTCTAATTTCTTTTCAGTTACCCACAGGGCCGAGT
>JBCAUA010436298.1:0-17734 GCA_038406235.1 Peronia verruculata | reverse complement strand
AAATCATTTTATTAACATTTCCTTTCGTGTACAGCAATGCCCTATTTACATTTTATATGTTTTCATTATTGCCCTGACGAAGGGTCAAGTTGACTCGAAAATTTGGCAGATTTAACCATTGCTATCAAGTTCTTTATAGATTGCTGTGTTATGTTTTTCTTAAAAAAGAAAAAGTGTCTCTAAACAATCGATTGGTGATGAAAGAACTGGGTTATCATTCTTACTGCTGAAATATCTTGAGAGATTGATCTACATATCCTTAAACCATGTTTTTGGGGAGGTCAGAGTTTTGTGTACTGTGTCATGCATTTGGACCATAATAATGGTAAAAAAAAAATTCTTAAGCTCATCTCCAGGCAAAAGCTGGATTTGTTTCACTTTATCTAAATAGCGCCTTTGCTTCCCACAAAAGTTAGTTTGTTGAGTTTTCTCAAAACAATATAAAATGATTTGTCAAATTGTATTATGATTGTGACAATGTACATGTTGAAATAACACTGAAAATGGAGAATAAAATACTTCTTCTTGAGAGTACAGGATGTTAACAGCTTTTTCAATGGCCAAATTCACGTATTCACAGCTATCTCCAAATTTTGCATACTGTTTCTCAAAATACTGTGTGAAAAAATAAATGGAAAGAAGAGATGAGGATGACAGAAATCAACATAATATACTGACAGCCTGAACAGTTCCACAACCAATGACATGAGAGGACTGCCAACAAACAGGACTGGTGTGTAATGATTATCGATGTTTGCTCCAGACCTGACACCTAGAGAGAGAGAGTGAGATAGAGCTGTAAGATAAGCCTAAAAACCAGTACTCACCAGGAAAGACCATAAACTTGATGAGAAGTCCCTGGAAGACAACCAGGGGATGATTGCCCCCAGCACATTGTTTGATGTGGAATCTGAAGGCACTAGTCACCATATCACTGGTAATCTTTCTAGGCTGTCAAATAAAAAATCCACAAGGAAACTCTACTAAATTAATGCTCTGTCTGACTATGATATGAACAATTTGTGAATTACTCAACAAAGTTTCATGACTTCTACAAGCTGCAAAGCAATAGTGACAACAAGAAAACCCAGCTGAGGTTAGCCATTGTTTGATAGAATACCTAAGTACACTGAGAACCATGTCATTGGTGATTTTTCAAAGCTGTAAGACAAATAAGCAACATGAAAATGGAGTTGGGATTGTGCACAATTTGAACCCATGAAACACTATGGCTGATCTCACCAAAGTTTGCAGAATGAACAAAATCACTCTTGGAAGAGAAATTTTTTTTTTAAAATTTTCTTCAAATTATTTTTTTCTATTATCAGAATGTTTTGGCTGTCAGTGTGGTTGGTATCTGCAATTCTGTTTATCAATTTCAACAAATAAAAATTGCTTAGTAAGATGTAAAAATGGAATCATTGTCGTAATAAAATCTCTGACCAAAACTTACCAGTTGAGATAACGGATGGATGCAAACTTTGTGTGGGATGACCAGATCCACTGGCCCAGTCTGTAACCACACCATGGCCGTGGCCCCCAATTTCAGCTGTCGGCGCAGCAAGTCTGGCACCAGGACATGACCTTGCAGAGACAGTAAAATAGATACAGTTCAACAAATACAGTTTGCCAGGAGATTTGCCATTTCACTACTGACAACAGTCTGAGATATGTCCAAAAAGTGGTCTCTCTCATGTGCAGGAGAACATACATAGTGCACCCATGATCAGCTCACTATCTGTCTTCCACTTTTCCCCTTTGATCTGATGTTCTGATCACTGACCGGCATTCCACATCTATTTGCAGCATCTTTCAATAGACGCCACGTGCCAATGACAAGTACAAGACCTAGCAAATAAGAGACCAAGTCATGTAGTTCATGTTGTAATTTGTAACTCTGAATTACAGGCATGCCTCTGATTGATTGTGGGAAAGTAGACAACAAGTGTTGGTTGGCTTACTCACAATCAAAGGGACTGAGTGCATTGGGGGAGGAGGGAATGTTAGCTGTGGATGAAGTGAGCAAGACTGACTGTATTGCTGACGTTAAGCACAGGCCTGCAACATTGGCATAGCAAAGAAGCAATTAATTTTTTCCCCACAACAAATACATCCATTTGCATGTGAAGGGTTTCAGGCAAAATGAGACATATCCAAAATCATCAAAGAGGAAAAAATGACAATCTGTTCTCCAGCAAGTCAGTAATTATCATTAACCACTGGAAGTTTATGAAGACTTTCAGGAAGGATAAGTCGAGTTTGGCAAAAACGAAAGTCCTTGCCATATAGCACTGTCATCAATTCCAGTACTGAGGAGTATAACTCAAAAAAATTTTCAAAAATGGCATTTGTTTTGCCCTGAAAACCATAATTTTTCCATGAAGACCAATAACTGCAGTTTTGAAAAATGTGGCACCAGACTCACTTCAAATGGTTGGAAGACATAATATGAGAAGTTTATCCCTGAAGTTACACCAAACCCAGACTAGACATCAGTTATAAAGACTCACTCACCAAACAAGAGGGGCTGTTCACTCAAGACTTTATCAGCCGCTTCTTGCCATGCCTCATCCGTCAGCCCCGCCTTTCGGTCAATCGCCACCACTCGGACATAGCAACTACCAGTGCCGTCATGCGGGGCTCCAGCATTTAGGTTCTGATTCCCTGCAGGCTGTCCCACTGGTGTGCTACCTGACTGATGACCTTCAGCTGTGGTATTGTCCTTCCCACCATCCTTGGTTTTTTTACTGTTTTTCTGCGTGGCTTCATATTTTTCCTGCGGGGATGGAAGCCGCTGAAGTCGGGCTATAAAACTTCGCGGCAAAACAGGGAGGTAAGGATGCAGAAGTCTCTCATTCTTCGATGATCCAGCATCCACATAGACAGTGGAGGGTTGGAATACCTCATAAGGAACATCACATTGTCTCTCCTCTTCCTGATGTGATTGAAAGGTCTGTTTCTGAGAGCTGTTCCTCGGATTGAAGAAGGATGATTTGGACATTTCTTGATTCAGTTTGGCCTTGCTGCTGTGGGCAGTGAAACAGTCCTCAAGAGAGCAGCGCAGTCGCATCGGCTGAACCCGCAGCACACCATTCCGAGACGGAAGATTCTGCATAGTGTAGTCAATTCCTGAGCTGGCATCGGAGTCTGAATGGCTATCAGTGTCTTCCGTCCTCTCTCCCATGAAGGGTAAAATATATCTAGAAATTTATTAGACAGAAAATGAAAAACAAATAATCTTACTTTTCATCATGAGTATTGGGCATACAAAATCCAGGCTATTCTGGCCATGATCACAAACCCTCCATTCAGTGGTGGATTTACTCTTTGCAACAAACCCTTCTTCTTCCCTTACCACATACTTTTCTATCCTACTTGGCTCACAAATCCTCATCATACTGCTTATTTCTATCTCATAGCTCACATATAACCCTCTAACCTCATCACTTAAATATTACACATTCCTTCTTTACCTAACCACATATAACCCTCTAACCTCATCACATAAATAAATAAATATCACAATTTCCCCTCTCATCTCATCATGTCTCACACTTTGCCCTCTTACATTATCATTGTAAATACCACATATTCCCCTCTTACCTTATGACAAATGTATCACATTTCCCTCTCACCTCATCACATATTCCATCCTCAGCATGTCACACATATATCACACATTTCCCTCTGCTATTACCACACAGCACAGGAATGATAATGGTTCCCACACCATATGATGATGGTGTCCATTGTTATCCAGGTTTTCATCTAATGTCACCCATACCCTTCTTACCTTATCACACTATTCATGAGTGATGACTGACGCTGCACTATTCCAGGATACCTATTCTCACTTCTATCACTGAACGAGTCACTATTTGACAGAAAGCTTCTCCGCTTTGCTGCCGTGATTTTTCTGCTCAGGGCTGGACTGCGTCTAGGACTGCGACTCATCGGCTTTGGTTCCAAGGTATCAGAGACATCGAATTCAGATGATGACGTGAAGGCATCCGCTTTGGCCTTGCATGGGGATGCTGCAATACGAATAGTAGATCTTAAAAAAAAAAAGACTCATAATTTTATTTCCTGGCACAGAAGCATCATTACAACTCATTGTTGATACCAGTGATATAAATGATGGAAATGTAAACACACAGACACCTAAAGAACCAGTTTAAGAAAGCTGTGAAAATCTTCTAGCAATACCACGGAATGCTTGAAAAGTTCTGCAAATCAAATAGGGCCACAGGTTTGTCTTAGTTGGCAAAAAACTATTCTTACAACTGAAGTGATTTTTTTCTTTTTTTTAATTTTTTTTTTGCCTACTATTTAGGTCAAAAGGAGTGAATTCAATTAAGAGCTGTATGTAATAGCTCACTCAAGTAAGATGGAAAAACATCATAGAAATAGATCAGCTTCCGAGTCAAATGATGAAAATTATCTTCCATGAAAATAAAAATAATAAATGTTCCCATAATTCCCAGTTGTCACTTTTGAAAAGTTCAGATTGTTGGAAGCCTGTGTTTGTTCCATCATGGGCATGGGCCTGTCCAAACTGCCAGCATTGTGACCAAGTTGTTGAAAAGTTATAGCTGGCAATTTTTGGAATATCTTGATATCCCCAGAGATCTGTCACCAGTGAGTTCCACCTTTTCATAAACATCAAAGAAGACTTTCAAGGACAAAAATTAGACTCTGAAGAAGACATTCATTCGATGTGAACCCCTCGTTTGATGAGTACATCTCTACAAAGCCACCCGTGTTCCTGCATTCAAAGGATGGTTACACAGGATGCACAAATATGCTGACAATGATGGTTGATACGATGGATAACTATTATGTAAAAATATATTCTACCAGTATTCTAGCTCTTCTACTCCTATTCCACATCCAAAAAGTTTTTGAGATAACAAAGAGTGAAACTTACTCTTCATACGAACCTTGTATAGCAAAAGAAAAAACATCCATGGAGGTCATCAGTATTACATTATAGATATTTCACACAGATTTTTTAATACACACACATGTATTTATAATGTCAGTTCTTTATAGTGCACTCAAGAGCTAAAACATAGTCCCTTCATCGTCAGTTACCACTTTGTTAATGCAGATTGCCAAAATACATGTCTTGCAGCCTGTCAAAATGAGGTAAACATCAATTTTACAAAACTAAGCTGTTACTATAATGTTGAACTTTTATTCGTATGCTCTGATATAGTGAAAAAAAGTTTTGAGCTAGCTTTGGGCTGGCTAAAATCAGGAGAAAAACTGATAAAAATGAGCAGTGTAGTATATAAATCTAATTAATAGCCTAGTATATTTACTATCTGCCCATAAAAGCATTATTTCTTATTCAGAGATTTCAATTTCCTATAAATTTCTGCAATATAAAAACAGTGATGTCAGATCTCCCTCACCACTCCCAATTACTATGTTAGAATCCAGCAGCCTATTATTCATTCTGACTGTCTGCAAAGACATACTGTACATATTGACATTGTCAGCTATGAATTATGCACTGAAAACTATGGCACAAACTATTCTCTGCAGGCTGATGATGTATATTGATCAGTTTTCAGCATTAGCTAAGACAGTGTTTTCAAAGATATTTGCTCAGGTTCATGATGTCAGTTATGGGGATAGTGCAGTCAAAAGCAATAGTCAGTACAGTGTAAGCTGATGAGGCCATATGGACTTGTCTCGGAACAGCTGACGAAGCTTTCAAGGGACAGAAAATCCTTTCATAATGAGACTCTTGTGCAAGGTAGCAAAATGCTACTGCAAAAAGCTAATGACAGGCATATTTATGTACTCACAATGTGAACTATGAATAATGTAGCAAAATAATATGTATGTGTATGTTTCTTCATATTCATTATCCTTTCGTCTTCAAACACCTAGAGATGGATATCTCACCATTACCAATCATTTTATAAAATACAAAAAAAATGTCCAACCGGCAACTAACTAAAACAATTAAAAAAAGCAAATAACAGATATAAATAACTTCATCTGGATGTTGAAATGAAAACCGAAATGTAAGCCAAATTTTCGAGCCAGCTTGGCTCTTCTTCAAGGCAACAAAGTAAACCATTATCAATCATTTTGATGTTCATAGTGTAAATTTTGAATAATGCAGTCAACAACTATACCCTCGACTGTTCCATGCAAGCTGATGAGGCTCTCAATAAAATAGTTTATACTGTAAGATGCAATAGTTTCATTGAAACCAAATCACCGTCACCCAAGCAGGTGCCCCTGCCAGTTCCAGATTATACTTGGAGCAGGGAAGAGAAGGAGGAAAAAGACAGGCATGAGAACAGCACATCACAACAAAGCCACTGACACAAACCTATGCAAATAAACAGAGAGATCAGATTCTACATCCACAGACTCATAGGTCAGAACAGGGCTAACTCCACATGCAGATTAGGAAACTTGGAGCAGAACACCATCAACACAACACCGCAACCTCACATGCAGTTACTGAGCAAACAAATTAAATGGGCTCCAAGTGTAGAAAACAAAAATAACGGAAAAAGATTTTTGGAACAGAACTCAAATAAAAACAATCTAACAACATTTTTTTTAAAATAAATACAAAATCTTAAAAAAGGAAAAAAACAGGCTAGCGGTTGCAAAACAAAGAAATGTAAATTTACTGAAAAAGGTTTAAGAAAAGAACTGGAAAAAAACATATATGGCTGAAACATAACAAATTAAAAAAAAAAAAAGAAAATAAAAAAGAAAGAAAAATTAAAGATATCTCAAACAAAAAAAATCCTGTCTGCCTATGCTCAATTGGATAAGAAATACACTCCAGGCATATAACATGTGGAAATGTTCATGAGACTTGCTTATACTGAAGAATATTTACCAGACGTAACCAGTTGAAACTCAAGTAAAGGAAGAATACCTAAAGAATACAGTCAAGGACCTAAAGAAAAAAACTGACTGAAAGACACCTTAGCGGTATAACTCCACTGAAACTGACCCAGCTTCTACCATTTCAGATCAAAGAGAGAAAACTGAAAAATCTGTTTATGGGGATAAAGAAATGCTGGGGATTGTTCCTGATCTGCCAGGCACAAGCAGTTTTGAACAAGCACAATAAAGAAGGGGAAAAAAATTATTCTTGCACTCTTTGATTGAAATGAAAATCATGAAAAATTTCTAAAAAAAAGTTTTTCTTCAACTAATGGTAATAACTTTATTAACAATAACAATTTTTGTGATCAGCTTTTCAAAAGCGGCAGGATAAAAAATCTTTACTATCCTTGTTCAACATCCTCTGTGCCTGGAAAAGAGAAGTGTCAGATATGGTCTAAAACAATTACTAGTGATCCATTTATTTTTGCATTTGACTGCTCCATTCACAGAATTAACAATGTGTTTCCACTTTTGAAGCAGCCATTTTTCATTAATTCATAATGAAATATTATCAATTCATAATCACTTCATATCATTTTAAGCCTATGTTGATAAGTACACTTGTGGAACTTGGGAGAAAAAAGTGAGTGATGAGAACAGAATTGGAGCAAAGGTACTGTGCCCATGACATGATCAGTGTCTGAGTGGCACATGAGATGGTGTGCTGAACATTTAGAGTTGATGCAAACAAGTTTCAAAGGTCCGATCTGGTCAAAGACTTGCTCATCTTACCTAGTACTTGAACTCCTTTCCAGACAGTAAATAACGTAGCAGTGTAAGCACTTATTATAGCACCATTCATGCCTTAAATGTGAAAAGTCATGGCATCGCAGAAATTCTCTACAGCAAATTTTTTCACACTTTTGAGATCAAAATTCCTGCAGTTCCATCCAATCTATATCTCATGCTACATCATGCACAGACTTACAGAGATAAAAAAAGGAGGTTCGGGGGGGGGGGGGGAATGGCAAATATGACCCCTTCCAGCCAGGGAAACAGCAAGGAATGACAAACAGTTGTACAAATTCAAAATTTAACTGAAAGCAAATAAATGATAAAGAACAGGAAATACTGAACAAATGTTGCCTTACCATAGATTCTTATCTTTGGTACACCTGAACACAGAATAATGGATGAAGCAATGAGATCGTTTCTAGACACAGAAATGATAGGAATGATAGAAACCTTAACCCATGACCTCTTGAACAGGATTTGCCACAGGACAAGTCATAACCAATTCAGCCACTATCATACATTTTAATCCTGTTACCACTGTAGCTGTTCTTTTTTTTTTTATTTTAGACAATTTTAATGCACTAGGGACAAATGAGTGTTGAGACATCTTGGTCAGTTTGGCATAACGTTCTAATGAAGTGCTTTGACTCAGAACTACTCAAAAAGTTTGTAGAATTCATAATCACTGAAGATTTTGATGTCAAAGAGCACAGCTGCGACAATTAAAACAATGTAACACAGGTACAGAGAGGGTATAAAATTTGAAAGTGGTCTATCTTCAGTGACATAAGGACTAGAAAGACTTACCAGACACTTAGTATGGCTAATAGGATATTATAGGCCATTGACATCAGCTTTACGAAGGTTATTCAAACAGAGAACACACACCAGTCCCTCACATATTAATACATGCATCTCAGTACTCCCTCTGGGTCACATCAATAACTTAAAACTCACCAGCAACCGTCATAGCAAAAAGTAATCAACAAGCCTGGGTATAAAATTCAGTTAACAGATCTGAACACAATAAGCATCAATCTAGTCACATCTTGCCATTCCCTCTGTGTCATATCTAGAGCATAGATTAATAGCAATCATAGTCGTAAGAATCAACCAATAGCATGAGTAGGCCTACAGAACTCAGTCAACTCTTCCCAACACACCAAACAAATGAGGAGAGGAAATGCAGTTGGCTCGCAACCAGTCAGATGAGTCATGAGTCGGTGGACTCAAACAAGAAAATTGGAGTTAGAATGAGGAAGAGCTTTGGGAGAAGGGGGAGGGATGGCAGATGAAAGTGGTCCAATATTGAGGTTTCAATAATACTGCAGATATTGAAAGAACACATATTTCTGCATAAGAAAATATCACTTATATGAGCATTATATAAGTTTAACAGGTTGCTGAAAGGTGAATATCTAGACAGGTCACCACTGTCTCTTGAAATAAAATATTTCTGACTATAGTCAAGTCAGCTCAAAACTTTTCCATCTCAAGAAAGTGTACAGTCACTCAATTTGGTGGAAAATTGACATACAACTCATTCTAACTGGCTGCAAGACATACGGCACTAAGTTCATGTTTTCTTTTTTTTTATATTATGCAACCCGCCATATTTACAAAGCTAATGTAGCGCTGCTTGTTCCTTCACTCTATCCTACAAAAAGGAGCTATAACACATAGAAAAGTATATCTTAAGTCTAGTTTCATCACACCCAGGTATAGATGGATGTAATACAAAAAAAAAACAACTTTTTTTCAAAACTTAAATCTGATCACTTAGAGCTGTTTGCATTTTCACTCCTCGAACAGACTGAACCAGAAGTCTCAGATGTTAGTACGAATATATGTCCCTTCATGTTTCAACGCCTCTCATTGGCACAAGTCAAAGATAAGTTATTAACTTACCCCCAGCAGAGTTTGGCTGTGAGGACTTGGACGGTGCCTGTTTGATTGGCTGTGGCTGTGACGGGAGGGTGGGCACTGTCTGACTTGAGGGCAGGCTGAGGGAGGAAGGTGGTGGGTGCATTCGCACTTTGGGGGCTACCACAATCTCTGTGCTGTTTTCCAGTACCACACATGATGACATGGGCTCCACACCAGCTGTAATAAAACAAAGTTATTTATTGTATGTCATTCACTTTCTCTAATTTGTCCAGCTTATAAATACCTTGTATTATACCTTTCACCTGTACGTCGATATCTCATACCTAGCTTGATGATGCCCTACATATAATTTCTTTTTTTAAAGAAGTGTTTGACATGGGCTGCATTATGGTGGTTGTGACCAAATTTACTGTAAGAGGTCAGATGGTTTTCTTTATTTTGTTATGTGAGAGTGTGACCAAAAAAAAAAATCATGATTTTTGTTCTTGGTAACAGACATCATCAACAACACTTTTTTAATTATAGTATCTTTTTTCTTATTCACGGGTGGGTCCATATTTATCTCATTTGTATCTTGTACATGAAAAGTCAAACTGCATACAAACTGTCCTCCTGTGAGTAAGAAATAGAAAAACATGAACTCAAAAATGCAATTTGTGATGTGTATAATGCAGGAACAAAAATTCATAGCTTTTTGTTATAGTCTCGACAGTCTCATGACTGTTTCCTTGTATGTCATTCTAAAAAAAGACTGATTAAATTTAAAACATACCTGAATGATATGGGTTCAGTAAAGATCTATAAACACATAAACATATTCAGGCTGGTTGCCATTTTTTTTTTTAGAAGGCTAAGCCTCGGCACGTTAATCTCAACTAATTGATTGCATTTGATTCAAAACTTGCCTAAATGAGAGAAACAAACTCAGTCATATCTGAAACAAGCATAAAATACGTATTTCTGTATCACAGTTCGCTATTGAATTCATTCAGTCTCTTTCCAGGTATGTTTTCAACAAATTAATGAAAATGAGCTCAAAATGCGCCTAAATAAAAAACATGCAACTTTGTATGATTGGTTTGTTTCTCCACTTCACCTATTCTATGATATTTTAGCTTGTTACAAACTGAAGTTAGTTAGAAATGTCTGAATGGACAGGGCCGTATTCCAGCTGGAACAACTATCTACAACAATATACAGTCGAGTCCTCTTAAATCGAATTTGCTAGCACCACCCTAATGTGTTTGATTTATGAGAGTTCGTCTTCCAGTTTTTTTTAACAAGGGAAACAACTCTTGAATGACCTATGGGGCAAAAAAAGAAGATGAGGCTGCCACTTTTTCCATGTGTTCCTGATTTTTTAATATTGTTGTCAGTATATTTGGAGGAATGTCATACTTTTTATATATAGCCCTCTTGGACAACTGAAAAGCCCTCTTGGACACTGTACCCGTTTCTATTTCCTGCAGAATTTTCATTTTCGACTCAATGGAAAGAGCCATCTTCTTTCTCTTCAGTGGGTTAGAGGAGGCAATCAGGTAGATGGTACACTCAGATCTAGTCTATATAATAAAGCTAGTCAACCACAGGCGAAAGAGTGAGCACAATGTAGAACCTGACTAGACCTATACTGTCACAGTGCTAGAACTAAAAGGACAGTGATCGTATCGCAGGGGCAATGCCTTATAGGGTGCCCACATACAAAGTATTGTAAGAGGTACCATACATGTACATGTTTGATCATGTCTACCTGTACTGTAAGGTTCAGCAAGGATGCTTGATTATTGATCGATTGCTCTGGCATCGCAGCTTCTTGTAAGTTGCCCCCCCCCCCCCCCAAACAACACATAGGCCCATTTAACGCTGCAGCGTGGGGCACATTTATAGTACATGTATGTAAATTAATTGCCTAATCCCTCTAGCCCCATCCGCAACACTATCTCCTTTGTTTTCCATGTTGGGTGGGAACCACGTGGAGAAAACAAAAGCCGATTTTTATCTTTGTGGTGGCACTGACCAATTCAATTTAAAGGAGACTCACAGTGATGGCTTTGAATTATGCGAGAGGCATTTAATGGGCACAAAGAGGAAAAAGAAACTATTATTTCTTTTTTATTTGAACTATCAGAAATTCAGATTATCAGAGTTCAGTTTGAGTGGACTCGATTGTACATCTCATTTTAAATATCTAAATCTGTCATTTTGATGTGCACAAATTAAAATTAAAAAGAAAAACAGGCACAAACAAGCAGATGTTATACATGTATAGTTTTTGTCTTTCATTTCCAACAAACTGAGGTGTAGATACTTAGTAAACAAATCAAATTCTGTTTCAATAATCTTGAAAGTAGCATGCACCGGAGGGTTCAATTCAGCAAAAACCTGTAACTTCTTGTGATGACTAGATAGTCATAACTTTATGTGTTGTTGTCCACTCAATGAACCGGGATGTGAACTTTCATTGGGCAGTGTACTCAGACATATCCTTATCTTGACTGAAAATTTATCCACCTTCATCAAAAGAATTCAATTTTGATCACCTGAGTCAAATTTATTATCATTTTATCATCTGCTGGACTATAACGAATAAAGTGTTTGCCTGTTGCTAAAACCTACTGATTTTCATATAGACACAAAGGGACTTCTGTATCCACACAGGGAAAATCTGCCCTGGCCAAACCACCCTTATTTGGTCTAACAAGACATTTTCCACCCGGCCAGCATTCTGCTCCTGTAAACAGTAAACAAAGACCAAATGTAAATGCCAAATAAAAAACAGGCTAAAAAGAAAACAAAAATCAAATTTCAGTCATCTTACACTGAACATGGAATTGATCAAATATATTGAAAGAGTATTAAATTAAAAATTAAAGTAAAGTGAAATGTCTCCCATGCATGTCTAGATATTTGTTTGAAGTTTACAACAATTTACAGAGTAAAGCAGGCCATTTCCTGCCCCTCAATCACAGTATAAATGTGACTGAAAATCACCATGCTTGAGTACACAGCACAAAGGCAATGGAAAAGGATTATTGCATTCCATATAGTAAAACTACACAATTTCATAAAGTGCCTCATTTACATTGCTTATCTTTTATCTGATCTTATGTAAGGAACACAACACAGCAGTTCATCCATACCAAAATTTCCCAGTCATCTGGTGACAGCGGTTCCACTTGAGCTCGACGAGCTGAGGGAACTGGAGATCTAATTTGCCTCAAGACCAGCTTAATGAAATAAAAAAATACAGAAAGTGAAAGCTATTGATACTTTTTATTTAATTCAGCCTTTCTTTTCCATGTCATATACAAAGCATATCTGCTTGGCTCATAAAAGCTCATTAGGGCAACTGAAAACTGAAAATAAATCAGTGGTATCAATATTTCACAGTGTCACAGACTGTATTTGGAAAGAAAAAAAATTAACTCCAAGCCAAAATAAAAGATTTAACATAAGGTATCAGTGAAACCTTGCTAACGCAAGTCAGCAAATTCAGAGGGTAAATTGATACTCACATTCGAGATAAGAGGCACTGACATTTACTATACACCGGATCAGACATATAAACACTCTGCCACAAGATTGAGACAAGAAAAAAATAATACCACTACACAGAGCAAGGAAAAAAAAGATACTGCTTCCATATCAAGAAACAATTTGAGGCAAAAATAAAAAAAAACATATGCCAATTGAAAATTATCTTGCACTGCATGAAAGAGTAATATATTCATTTTTTTACAAAGAGACCAAGATCTGTAAAATTATTGGAAAGCTCTTATGTCTTATAAGGTATAAAGTTAAGGTATCATTTCATATTTTCTCTGTGCCGGGCCAATTTTAAATTAGCCTACACTTACCGGATCACCATCCTGAAGTCCCAGTTTATTCGCATACCAGCCATTGAGCTGCACTGTGTCCCCAGACTTCAACTCAAGGTAATGACCGTGAATACTGAAGAAGATCTTGCGGCCAGAACTGTGCTCATATTCATAAACAATAATCTGTGGAAATAAATTCAATATGAGCCTAAAAAATATCACAATTATCATTCACAAGGAAAAAAAAAAATCTTATGTTTTCAATGACAAAAGTTATTAGCACATAATCATGAATCCTGGATAGGTAGCTCAACAAAAATGTTTCCTTTATTTGTTTTTGAATACCTTATTCAACATGCAACCTAAAAAACATGAAAGATTAACAAATAAGATGGAGCACAATGAAACCAGGAGCTGTCAGACTGAGGCAACCGGAGAAATCATGCTTTTTTTAATGCAGTTGGGGGTAAGGGGGGGGGGGGGAGGGCATTCAAGTCTATGTTCATTTAAAAATGTATTTCAGTATTGAAATTACTGAAACATAGCCTACTGAGTGAAAGTCAAAATGCTGTGATTTAGTAACATTACTTAAATGAAGATAAAGGATTAAGAATAATAAAATAGATAGCCAATTTCTCACAACATTCAGCAGCAGCAACTGGCCACCTCCAGTCACTTTTCTAATTATCAACTTCCCATTCTCTATTCAAAGTAGAACAACACTTCTTTTCATTAATGAAAAAGGAACAAGCTCTAATGTCATAACATTATAACTCAAAATGCTCAAAAATTGACCAGCAACTGATTTAATCGTGTCCTGGTTCATTATGGGCAAATGATGCAAAACAATGCAATTCCAACAGTGCTAGCTAAATCTGTCTCAATCCTGTATCCTGTTTGGTAATTTTTCACTCTCTCATGTTAATTTTTATCATAGATGTCATTTGTAGTATCTTCTCTTGTGGTTTTATTGTACAATTATCTGCACTAGATTCTACAGTTCTCTTTTTATCACAGGAAAAAATACAAATCTGTGATAAGGTCAAGGACTGACAAATCTCTCTAAAACATTCCCTAATCTCAATCACTTCATCTTGCTCATTAACTGATTCCATTCAATATCAGACAAGAAATAAACTAGATTAAATTCCCTCAAAATTAGATTTATCAATCACAATCCCCCAGAGATAGAGAGACAACCACCTCTATGTGGTTGAAAGACATAGATCTAGGCCTGTACACTAATGTAATGTAACAATCCCCCAGAGTAGGCCTAACATGAAATAGTTATAGATCTACATGACTTTTACGTTTTAATCAACTAGGCCATAAAAAATCTTCTTAACATCTTGACTCTAGCTGTGGACATAAATCTAGATTTATCTACATTCTAGATGTAGTAGATTACATGCTGTCTACTGTTGTCGGTGATCAAACTTCAGGAAATCGGGTGAACATTTAAGTCATGAAGTGAAACATTATTAGGCTTTAGAAGCTGAAGATGGGCATATCCAAACGAATGAGTCACACGATAAATCATTATGATATGAACCTACAACCCCTACTAACCTATAGATTTAACTCTACATCTAGTCTAGAAATCTAGATCTAGATCTAGAATCTAGACTCTAGATATCAAGATTCTAGATCTAGATCTAGATATTCTAGATCATATGTCCACGCCTGAAAAAAGTAAAATTTGACAACATACCCGATCATCTCTGGCAGTTCCACCACTTTTCACTGGCCTCCCACTGCGTTGGAATGAATCAACAATACCTAGAAAGCAATTTTTGCTATTTCCATACTTTAAAACTGTTGTGATTGTATTCATAATTGTCTCTTTCCATTCACTGAAACATCTTCATAGTTCAGCTCTTCTTCACAGCAGACGTAAGTAGGTCCAGAGATCATACCGGAAATCAACAAAGGTAACCGGGAATTCCCAATACTGTGTGATAAAATCAAATAAGGTGACAGCTCTGAGCCGCAGATATTCCTTTTCTAAGATGCAACGAAAATAATAATATATAATAATATTTGAGCCATGACTCAACATTTGTACTGCAATCCACCATTTGTGAGCAAGAGTGTACACTAGTGTCTTTTGTTAGGCCTAGCCATATAGTGGTATGAAAAGAATAAAGCTAAAAAGTAATATTTTTTTCTCTCATCTGAAAGATATTCTTGTCATACTGGCCCTGCATGCACCAGTACTAAGTTAGTTAGCTCCTCTTCTTTTCCAGCGAGATCATCGATGTATTCTGCGAAACAGAGGTTCGCGTATTGCTTCCTCAAATAAATTGCGACTGTCCCCTCATGTTCTCTGGGTGCCTTCATCATGATTCTCTCTAATAAGATGTTGAAGAGAGTCGGGGATAATGGACAGCCTTATGCGCACTCCTACTGTTGTCCTGAACCGTTCTCCTATGTTGTTATTGAAGAAGACTGCACTGTTAGCTTTATTATAAAGGTTTGCGATGACTTTGATGCAGATTTTTCTCCATTAGGATTCCGACACTGAAGTTCTGCTCTATTGTACTGCGACCTGCCCTGAAACCCGCTTGTCCTTCAGCATTGATTTTCTCTGCCTGTGGTTTCAACCTGTTTAGGATGACTTTGAGCATGGCTTTACTAGGATGGCTTATTAGGCTTAGGGTTCTGTAATTCTGACATAACTGCAGGTTTCCTTTCTTTGGCAGGGTGATTATCAAGGACTGGCTCCACGGTTTCGCTCATTCGCCTTTTTCCCAGATAGTCAATAACGTCTACTGTTGCATCTCTAATGTGACATTATGATTATCTATTCCTGCTGACCTTCCTATCTTTAACGATGCCACTGTCACCCTCCCCCGCCCCCTCTTCCCATCCCCTTTCCTTGTCCCCTCATATACTTACTTCGCAACCTTTGTTACCTCATTCTCTGTCCCTCACCCCTTCTCTCCCACCCCCTATCCCTTCTTGTCATATTGGCCCTGCATAGCCATGTTTTTTTTTTAGTAATCCCTCTGACCTAGAAGGCAGAACAACTTCTAGGACAAATTTATTTAGTATTACCAGTACTGTTATAAGATAAAGAGTTCATCCTCCACAATCCTGTGCTATAAGATCATTTTATAAAAATGTCTTAAAATATAAGACGATTGTCTACCAGCAAGTAACAAAATACACCAAAAAAAAAAAGAAGAAGAAAATACTATAAGAGGAACCTGACGTGATGAAAAGTGAATAAATTATATCACTACCCAAATTTTCGAACCTAGTTGGCTTTTACACGGCAATTAAGAAAACATGAAAGAGGGCATTGATGTGGACGAAAGAAAACGTTAATTAAATGATTTGCTTATTATAGGAGTAGGTCTACAGTTTTTAAAAAGTAAATGAACAAGTACATTTTTAGAACAATTAGAGTTTTACACCCAATTTACAATGGTGAAAGACTATGTAAGATTTTTATGCTGTACTTTAAGATCATAATTATGAACTCAGTGAGAGAAGGAATGTAAATGTAAGCGGCCACACATCGTTTATGAGCATATTATAAGTATATTATCACATAAATATATATGTATAAATTTATGTTTGTTATATATAGGTATGTAGGTAAATAAGAAAGTATTATGTAGGCCTATGTATATGTGAGTGTGTATGTGTGTCTAAGTGTGTGTGTCTGTGTGTGAGTGTGTCTGTGTGTGTGGGTTGGTACGTGTGTATGGATACGTAGACATGGAGCTATACACGTATGCAAATGGAAAATGTTAATGTATCTTTGCGTTGTGTATTCTTCATTATATTATTTGTTTCAACTGTTTTCTGCACTGGTCAAAATGGATTTCTTTATGGACAAATAAACTGTTCGTATCGTGTCGTAATTATTTTATCTTTGTCTGCCGACAAAGTAATGCTCTGCCTTACAAACTTTCTCACTTACACGATTATTTTCTCACGTCAAAGATTCAACTTGTTTTTTTAGCTCAGCTTGCTTGAAACTCTTCCTATTGGTGTATCATATGTTATGTCACGCTGGGATCTGGAGGTTTTTACTTCCTCTTCTGTCCCTTTCTTTTCTCACATCGTCTATTAGCCTCATTGTCTATCATTCCTCTCTGTCCTCTCCTGTTCCCTCCTAGAGTGGGTATTCTGTCCACTCTTTCCATTGTTTCTCTCTCTCTCTGTCTCTCTCTCTCACACACACACACACTTACACACATATGGATATATATTCATATATATACATATACGTATATATTTACATACATACATACATACATACTACATCCATCCATCCATACATACATCCATCCATCCATACATACATACATACATACATACATACATACATACATACATACATACATACATAC
>JBCAUA010436188.1:0-17734 GCA_038406235.1 Peronia verruculata | reverse complement strand
TCTCTCTCTTTGTGTGTGTGTGTGTGTGTGTGTGTGTGTGTGTGTGTGTGTGTGTGTGTGTGTGTGTGTGTGTGTGTTCTATCTAATCCTTGGGTAAGAGCAAGGGAGGCAAAGATGAGGGGTTTGCGGTGGGAGGCGAGTGGTACTCCTAGCTCCTGGCTATGGAGTATCGTTATGACTTAGGGTAAACAATCCATTCAATCCCAAACTGTTATCCGGTGCAGGGTTAGGGCGTACGGGAAGTTCCCTGCCCAGCCTCCATCTGTTACAATAGATCTTAATATAAGCTTATATATTAAAATAATATGCATCTTTATTTTTTTTTTTATCGTTGATTATTATTATTATTATTACTATTATTATACATCGAACCTATCGACCACAACGACTGCTGTTTGGAACACATTAATTAAATTTTTTAAAAAAAAGTGTAGTTTCATCTCAAGATATCAGTCCACATTTGCCCAAATGGGGTTGTTTTTGACCAGCCTTGTTATGTCCCATATCGTCGATGTCGCAAGCACTCGGCGTCAACCCGAAATGTATTAATTTCGAAGTTTTGTGTTTGTTTGTTTGTCTGTTTGTTTGTTTTGTTTGTTTGTTTGTTTGGATGTTTGTTTGTTTTATTTGTCTGTTTGTTTGTGTGTTTGTTTGTTTTTTGTTTGTTTGTTTGTTTTGTTTTGTTTTGTTTGTTTTTGTTTTTTTTTTTTCATTCAAGGAAGGCTAAAAGTACATACTGTGACACCAGCTTGAGTCAAACTGACCAAAAGAAATGCAGGAAAAATCTGCAGAGATCCCACGAAAAACCTCTTATTTGTAATGAATTGACGCCAGGTTTTACATCTGGTGAATACCCATACTGATTTGAATGAGCTGCTCACGACACGGACGATATGCATAATGCACAAGGATGTTGAACAAGCAGCATAGAGAGGGAATAAATAACCTTTACACTCTTTGTTTGAACTTGGGGTTTATCGCCCCAGTTTGAAATTATCGCCACAATAAATATGCACAGCTCCATAGACATTCCCTCATAGACATCCCTCAAAAGGTAAAGGAAAGTTTACGTAATAGAACAGTGAGAAATTCCATGCCCAAAGATCACTCAAGTCCTCTAAAGTGCTCCGAAGCTACAATATCGGATAGATTCAGTCTCTTTGTTTACATCATATTGAAATTGCGCAACCTCGTAGAACAGAGGTGAATGGAAACATATGACGTCACTTTAAAGGGGTAGTGCAACATCATTTTGTGGTACATGTATCAAGTTTCTTTTTGTTTTTGCCTCAAATCAGATATAGAGACGAGATCGATCGGACCGCTTGATTCTCCGTATTTGACCGTAAACCGGGGGTGACGTCAGCGGCTTCCGGAAGGCACACTCGCGGGAGACTTGAGTGAACCTATTCAGTATGTAAACAATGGTGTATTTGGTTGAGAACTGTCGGTCGCAGGAAAGTCGGGCGTTTTTAGGGGCTCCTCGTTGCTCTGTGATATTTCTCACAATGTCACTTGAATTTGAGGTTTATCATCTCAGTTTGAAATTATCGCTACAATAAGTATGCGCAGCACAATAGATATTGCTCCATAGATTCGTGGAAGATTATGACTTCACACAATAATGGAGTAGAGAGGTGGCGAAAAGAAGCGCAGAACCGCAAGCCGTCTTATTTTGTGAACTAAACAGATTAACGGCGATTTTTCGCAAAAATAACACCGGTAACATGGTTTTTGGCTACTAGAAGTTTATTATTTTACAACAAATAGCATAGTTTGTTGGTGACTTTGCACTACCCCTTTAATGGCATAAAGAGCCGGCGAAAAGAAACGCAGAACCGTAAGCCGTCTTGTTTTGCAAAATAAACACATTAACGCTAACATGATTTTGGCTACTAGAAGTTTATTATTTTACAACAAGTAGAATAGGCTGTCCGTGACGTTGCACTACCCCTTTAAGATATATATATATATAGGACTACTTTTTCAATGAGCGTTTGCGTAATCTTATGTAGCAGAAATGAAAATAAAACAAATGACTCGTGACACAGGAAATGTTTATTCACATATCAGTCTGCGTTTTTGCTTTATCTTCTCTTTCTCCTTTTTCTCTTCTAACATCTTAGCTTCACATCTCAATGTTTATGCTGAGAATGAGTGCTGTTTTTACATTCGCACATGTCAACTATCTCGATCCAGTCCATATCGTTACACCTGGCCACCTTCAACGAACACTCGTTGGGATAGATCTGGCCATTATCTCCACATACGGGGTCCAAATTGTAGGGACAAGAACGCCTGCAACAGTCGCCCTGCTTAGGCTGCCCTGGGCTCTGTCAGGTTGGAGAAAGAAAGCAGTCACTAAAATCAAATCTATTAATTAAACTGCAGTCAAAAACTATTAAATCAAATTAAATCTACAGAATCAACACTCTTATATAACAGAGACTTCATCTAAAAATGAAAGGTTATTTAATCAAATAATCTAAATCTAGTTAACTCATGTGGCAGAAACCTTATCCGAAACTAAAAGTTATATATCAAATTCAATTTATTAATCAAATCAAATCAACCCTTATATGTAACAGAAACTTCACCTGAGAATCAAATTTAATTAGATCAAATCGTATTCTCTTTCCTGCCCTCTCTACAACTAAGCATTTGTCTGTCATTGTGTTTGCTGATGGCATTACCATTAAAGGCTTGATTTCAACATCAGCTTTCATTTAGGTATAGGATAAGTATACTATAGAAAATGTGTCAAATGGAGTGACCACCATTTTTATCAAGAAACCGAAAAAAACTTATTGGTGATTCTAAAAAAAAAAGATTTACATTCCTTCACTGAAATTAAAAAATGAATACATTCAGCAATTATGAACTTATAACTATTTCGGAGTGACGCTTAATTAACTATGGCATGACGTCAACTGTGAATTAACCTTTGCATCTTATTGGGAAACTAAACTCGTGTGATATAGACAACATTTTGATCAATATGTTTTTTTGTTTTTTTAGGACCATTATAAAACTGTTTGTATTACCGTCTGGACGGGAAATATACTTGGACATGGGCAAAGGGAGCATACATTTTAATAGATATATCAAGAAACTGAATCAGAAATTTGCGTATGATCTGTTACAGTGTGTGGTATGCATCAAACCTATATCTTGTTCCTTTACTGTCTGCTTCACCTGAACAACAAAAATAAAAATAAAAGTAACAATAAAAGTAATCACAATAATGAAAACATTATAATAGAAATAGAATTACGTCATCATATTCGAATCCCATCTTGGCAAGTTCGCACAGTGAGTTCTCCAGGTGACACTGATTGACGAAGGTCTTGGTGAAGCGAGCGCATACTGGATCGTACTCTTTGGTGCATGGTTTGGGGGACGGGTCGCAGTGCGAAGCACAGCCGAGGACTATCAGGGATGCGAGCAGGACGAGGATCTGCATGGCCTTAAATGGTTAATCTGCGGTTGTGCTGCTGGAAGTGGACATGTGCGTAATATGTTGTTGCTGATGATGGTCATTAGCAAATTATGAGCAAAGGAGACATTGAAAAAAAAAAAAGGAAGAAAATCCAACCAAAGCTATATTAGTCATCACGGTCAGACAGATAGACAGACAGACAGACAGACAAACAGACAGGTTGACAGACAGGACAGAAGACAAATACGTGTAGACAGAGAGGATGGGAAAAAAAAGATACTTCCAGATATTAATATAATGTGTATATAAATATCAAAATCATTCTTTGCCGACTGGTTAAAGGTAACCGAGACTGTTGTAAGGGACTCACCTTGAAGTTGCCGAAGACTTGCTTCTCTTTGGTCTCGATACGCCGGTGTTACTTGTCAAGGCGATAAATAGCTATATAAGGACATCTAACATAGCATGTGATCAGCAAGATGTTACCCATGGGCCATACTGTTACACTTCGCATTTTTTAGGGATGCTGCTTAAAATAAAATCATGTCGCAAATTAAACTGAATGGACTAACACCTGAATGTAAGAATTTGTTGATCTAGCAAAGCAGATTTTAAAACGGGGCGCAACACAAAGGAGCAAACTTTCTGTCTGAGATTATTTTGTGAGCAATACTTCAAAACCAACAAGATTTCTACTATGTGCTTAAGGGTTTCAGAAATATATTTGACAGGTTTTAGCAGGGTGCCTTTTGTGGGCAACAGTAGAGAAATGCCTCGTAATGCCAATCTAATCTAAGTCATTTAGCGCCATTATAACCTTGCAGCAAGAGAAGAACATGTTGTACGCTTGGAGATCATCTTAGCCAATCATCTTCATCATATGGCATGCAAATGAATGCATAGAAAACCAAACTTATGATCAACAGCACCAATGAACACTCCATCATTTAGATATCAGGGAACAATCTAGTTAGATTAGGAATCCAAACAAGAAGTTTCCACACCCCCCCCCCCCCACCGAAATAGCCCCAGCTAAAGCCACACCGTCGCAAGTGAACGCCATCCCATCATACTGATGCGTTGCCTCGTAACAACCCCTATGTTTGTGAGTCATGGACCCGTACGCCAAACATTGAGAGGACAACAGGCTGCACAACTGAGCTGCTTTTGGAAACGGGTGCACATCTCTCCAAAATAGGAGTCCATACAAGGATCGGTCTATACTAAGATCTCCTGGGACAGTTAAGAGAAGGACATTTAAGTGGTGCGGGCATATGGCATGAATCTAGCATCGCAAAAAACAATCTTGCAAAGCAACGACAGAGAAGAAGAGGCAGACAGCATAAAAGGTGGGAAGGTAACATCCAAGAATGGACAGAGCTAGAAATCACGATTCAGTGACTGGCGGAAAACTGTGAAAAAAATAGAGAGAGTTGGTAAAGAGATCTTCAGTAGCACCCCGACAGTTGACAAGACTAAGGGAGATGGAAACTTAAACGCATCCATCCATCCATCCATCCATAACTACCTACCTACACAATATTTTCTTATTAAACATTTTCAATTACGCTCTTAAATGGGATACGCCCGTTAAGACTCTGAGATAAATATTCAGAATTTCCAGTTGACAAACTGTTTTATTAGGCAAAAAAAAAAAATTAAAAAATCAACATCAAAATCTCCCTGTTCTTTCTTTCCACAAAAATTAATGATTCTGAGGGTTTTATAATGACATTTTAACAATCTTCAATCATCCACCTATCCAAGAAGAATCCACAAAATGTCATGGACTTATGTTCGTGGTGAGTTGTATCTGTGTCTTGGAAGGAGGCAGTTTAAGCAGCATCTGAAAGTTTCACATGGGTCACAAAAGTGTATTTACAGTATGTTTGTATTGGACTTGAAACGTGGCTGCCGGGGACAATAAGGAGGTTCAATGCAACATTCAATCTATAAGGATAGGAGCAAAGGAAAAAAGGATGGGGGCGCTGAGTTATAGTAATAAAATACTTTAGACATTTTGGTCCCCCAAGATTAATTAAGTTATCAAGTTGTTGATACATGGCTGAAGAAAATTGAAATCTAACTGCACCCAGGGAGAGAGTAATAGCAGATGCTTTTACGCACTTTGAAAGAGACAATCTCAAAGTTCATAGAAGGAAATAGCGGTTTTGTATCCTTATTGTTAAAGGAATATAAGTTACAAAAGTTAATTGAAATTAGAAGGCAAACATGTTTCAGTTGTACTGAAAAAGTCTAAGTTGCCGCCATCTTAAAGCCTGAAATGGGGTCTTTCTATCGCACTATCATTGACTGGTAAAGAACTTTGTTCTTCAGTGATAGATACAGTCAGCTAATTTCTTCTATATTATATTAGTCAGTAATCTGTGAAAAAAATGTGATCGAGCGCTGTGTTGTGTTTTTTTTTTTTTTTTAACAAAAAATTATATTATATCGAAAGCTGACGAAGATTATTATAGTTTTGCCTATTCCATTTTGTGCAGACTTAGAGCAACCAGAAAACTGTAGTCGATCACTAAAGCAGTTATGATTGTTGTAATCCAGGACGTTGACATGAGCAATCAGTCATCCTGTCTGCTGCCGTTGTAGGTGCCTAGGTCTGTAGGCCTACAGCAGGAAACTCCATGACAGATTTTGGTGTTTCCTTCTGGACCTAGATCTGCTTGTTACACACTGACAGTCCAAGTTGATGGTTACCCGTCGCCACTTCTGTTAAATGCCTGCCCCGGATTATAATCCGCGGGTTCAGGGCTTGGTCTTTCAACCTCCTGGATGGAGGTTATCTCGACCTTCAAAAAAAGCGAATTTTGTTGTGTACTTGACCCAGTTTTGCGCCTCGGGCACTTTTGAAGTACCGCTGGGCGTACATGTGGTGCGCTTCTCTAATGTTTATTTTACGGATATTAAAATGAATATACATATATTTTTTTAACAGGGAGTAGGCTAGACCTACTTCCTAGGCTTGATCTACTCTAGCATAATTATCAAAACCAGGCAAGCCAGTTCTTTGACTGAACTTGGGGCCATCGCCTTTGGTCTAAATTTAGCGAGGTCAGTGACGTCACATGCCGAGGTCTTGGCTAACTTGAACGAGATCAGTGACGTCATATGCAGAAGTCTATTGGAGATCACAATCACGAGGCGGGGGATTAAAGCTAGGTTTACATGCGTCTTTTCAAAGATTTGTGTTTACATAGTGTGCGTTTGTGAACAGCGCACTTGCAGTAAATATCTGGGCCCTGTACAGCCAGTGTGTCTTGTGTTGTGTGCATCGGCCGACGTCAGCTTGTTCACTTTAATAAAAATATATATATATATATATGTTTTTTTCAAGAAATAATTAATTTAAGTGCTTTCCAGCCTCGCCCGTATGTGATTTTCAGCGCTGACTTCAAATATTCCATCAAAAAAATGATTTTTTGAAAAAAAAAATGTGCTTTTTAATGGTTGTCACAAGTGCTCCTAGTCTCATTCTGCTGCATGCGGTAGGTCGAGTTTCAATCCTCGACGCGTATTTTCTGACGCGTCGAAACAACGGACGGATGCTGCACAGCTTTCTGCATGCTCATGTGAAAGTAAGCAAGGAGAATAGAGGGACTTGTAAACTGATAATGATGCGCGCCTATATACTGCACTGCATGTGCGTCAGAACGACGTACCATGTAAACCCAGCTTTAGAATGAAATATAAAGTAAAAGATCAAAGGATTTAGACGAAGAATATGGGCATGGCAAAAGGGGGGGGGGGGGGGGGGGAGGCGTTTAGGGATGGGTGAGAGAGACAGAAAGAATAAAACAAAACATGGACGATTAATAATAATAATAATAGAGCGTATTTATATAGCGCCTATACCCGTAATTACAGGCTCTAAGCGCTTTACAATCTATTATTACCCCGACAGATCCAAAGAAGACACTCATAATGTTCTCAACTTCCTGGGAAGCACAGAAGGCGGCTGCCTGTTAGGCGCTCAAATCCTTATCAATCTAACAATATCAACCATTGTCTATAGTCGGGTATCCATTCAAACCTAGGTGGAGTCAGGAAATGTGTGTAAATTGCCTTTTCCAAGGACAAAATGTCGGGGCCAGTCAGGATTCGAACCCGGAACTTCAGATCCCGAGTCAACGCATTAAAAAAAAACATCCTGTTATTCCATCTATTCAAGCCAAGAGTTTGATGTCGCTGTCTATCCAGAACGTTTTCGTGAGGCTGCCATCCAGCCTTTGAGAAGCTGTTTCGATTGCTTATGTGCATAACAGGATATCCAAAATGGCGGGGCACATACAACAAACAAGATGCACACAAAATGTCAAAGAGGATCCGCAAAAAAAAATAAAAAATACTCAAATTCGTGTAAACGTCACGCAAACGGGAAACGGGGACGAACACTTGACGTCCCCGAAAGAATTGTTTATGATAATAATATATGCCAATTTATTATTATCAAAATAAAGAATACCGCCAAATGTAATATGAGTTGAATATTATCAACACCAAGATTAGAAACAATGAAAATCATATAGCTGAAAACAACAACGCCAACCACAAAAAAATCATACTAACAATAATGGCATCGTTAGTACAGACTATTGATATAAATTCTACAATGCTATGTGGGAGAGTCTCACTTTTTTGGTGATTGTGCCCCGCGCCATCTGTGTCGAGTCTGATCCTTGATAAAAATCTTTATTTTTTTTTTTCTTTTGCAAAAAATCAAACGCAGGCCAATGTTACCAGAAAACGACTGTCTGACATAGCCAGATCTCCATGGAAACGCTCCTGGATTCTCACGACTTCCTGGGGCCGTTCTTGGAGGAGAAGGAGGGGGGGGGGGGAAGGGTCAGTTCAATGAGCCACTTTTTCAGTCAGCTAGATTACTTCCCTTTGCCAAGTACAAGAGGTATAGGACAAGCATTGCAAAGAAGGAAAAAAAAAATCACTTTTTCTGTTGTAATTTGAAACACATGATGGAAAAAATTATGAAACACATATCACGATTTAAACAAAATAAAATAAAATAAAATAAAAAAATCATGATATGGTGAATTTTTCAGAATTTTCTTTATGGCTTATGTTTCACGTAACCAGCATAAAAGTGATTTTTTTCCCTTGTTTACAATGCTTATGTTATACCCTTGTACTTGGCAAAGGGAAGTAATTTGGCTGATGGTCAAAATTGCTCATTGTTCCATTGATCTGTATTGGCGTCGATGCCCTACATACCGAATGGGCATTAGAAAAAACAATCATTCTACAGTGAAAATTAAAAAAAAAAAAAAATTAAAGGATAATAATTCTTTGAGGGGGTGGGTGGGGGGGGGGGGGGGTGATGAAACCAAAAGCAGATGACCTGAATTTTCGAGAAATTTAGCTAATGACAGGCGATGCTGCGAAAATCATGAATGAAGTGTAGCACTGCATTACCATTTTTGTGTTTTTAAGACAGGATTGATATTTTGCTTTCTTCTTTTGTTTTTTATTTTATTTGTATCGTATTTGTGTCATATAGGTTTGAAATTGCACAAACTACCTACAAAATAAATTTGAAAATATTCTCTGAGGAAGAAAAAGAAAATATCGATTCTGAAAAAAAAGTGTTAAACGTGGTGAGATAATGAGGACTAAAATCGTCTGTCAGTTGTAAATACTACTACTACTACTTATTATAATAATAGATAGCATTTACACAACGCTTATTCCAGTAATTACAGGCTCTTAGCACTTCACAATCGATTATTACCCCGATAGACCCAAAGAAGACACTCATGAACGTTCTCAGCTTCCTGGGAAGCATACAAGACAATTGCCTGTTAGGCGCTCAAATCCTTATCAGTCTAACATTATCGTTTACTGTCTATAGTCGGGTATCAATGTAAACCTGGGTGGAGTCAGGAAATGTGCGTAAAATTGCCTTTCCCAAGGACAAAATGTCGGGACCGGTCAGGTTTCGAACCCGGATCTTCAGATCCCGAGTCCAACGGCCCAACCGCGCTGGCCACGAACACCACTAAATACTAAAGATAAAGTTGTTTTCCTTCATCCGCCCTTTATATTTCAATGGTATTTCCCAGGGTAAGGCGGACAATTATACTTTATATTAGCTTTTTTAAAACTGTAACTAAAGCAGTGAAGGCTTTTTAAAGTTTTTCATGCAATTTAAGTTCATCTTGTTAGGGTCCAAGACAAAGGTGTGTCAGTGCAGTGGGAGATGACGTAATCTCGGCGGTGATGGGCCAGGGCAGTTGGACATGATTGTTTGACCTACATACTAACAGACACAGTAACACAGTTGTCATTTGAATTGATCGATAATTCAAGGATGCCATTCTGTCTACATGAAAAAGTAGGAAAGTTTCTGGCATACTCTTTAGCATAGCAATACTTAAACCTGAAGAACGTTAATGGTAAATAATACCGGTTTATGGAAAAAAAAAAAAAAAAATTACTGACAGCCAAAAGGTAGGAAATCCTATTAAACTAGGAACTTTGACATCCCTGGTGATTAGAATTGTATTGATATTCAATTTTCCCCCTTTCATTTCTTGAAGATATACACACATATGTGGCGTATTAGCTCAGTGATTTGTGCTGCGGCCTTTAGAAGCAGAGGTCGGTAGTTCGAATCGCAACGGTTGTATGTTGTATCCTTAGGAAAGATACTTAACACACATTTTCCTCAGCCCATGCACTGCGGCGACGCGGTCTGAAATGGCCAAGCCAATTTCCCCTCTACGGGATCAAGGCATAGCACTTTTAATTTATTTTTTTTTTACATTCAACTGGAAAAATAAAAGAATAAAGCATTCATATTCGCCCCCCCCCCCCCTTCGTCCTCGATATACAAAATGCTGTCGATAGAAAGCTAATGTAATGACCAACCCATGTGAAAGAGACTTGTGTTAAATTTCACAGAGGCTTTGAGGGGAGGGGAGGGGGGGGGGGGGGGGAAGAAATCGATAATCTGACCACCAAAAAAAAGCACCAAAAAAAGCAGTACAGTAACAAAGTTAGTGTTGTTAAGGGAAAGGCTTCACTAGAAAAAAAAAATACTCAGAAAAGAGAGATATTCAGCCTCTAAAGCCTAGAAGGGAAAATACTTGATATAAGATCACCAACCCAAAGTAAACTTTATTTCTGATACTTTTTGGCTCTTAACCGGGTGAATTCGGGAAAGTTTTTCTGTAAAGATTACAACTCATAGCAATGAAATTGTTAAATACACTATTAACCAATCCTCTAATCAAAAGGTTACATATCTGGCTGGATGTTAAAGTTTGGATTATATAGGGTTAATTTATGACTGGAAATAGACGGTTTTGGAGAAGGGGCGGGGGGGGGGGGTGTAAGGGATATGGGTCTATGTGTGAGTGGGATTAGATGGCAGTTTGTTGTGGTCAGTCAGTATGAGAAAGCGCGCAGTGACTACCTCAGTAACTGGAAACTTGACCACGACCAAGTCTCCGGGAAAACGTTTCTAACCAGTTCAACCTCCTTCAACGTTCTCCTACCACTGGACCCATACGTGTTTGGAACTCTGAATGTTGAATATGCAACAGGACTGTCATCATCTGAGGAACTAAATGCTGAATATCCTATAAAAAGAAACATCGCGCAAATCTTCAGTTCAGTTTTCAATCTCTTGGCTCTAATGTGATGTCTTGAAAAATAGATTGAAATTCTAGCAGAGAAAAAGCACTTTTAAGGCACATTTTTTTCTCAGATACATCAACAATAGATAGCACCTTCTACACTATCTCATAGCTCATAGGCAATTTGGGACGTGGAAACATTCAAGCTAATCGCGAAATTCAGTTTTTGCAATGTTTCTGACAAATGGCATCAAATCATCAGTGATAAGTCAGTGCCTAGGAAGTAGGAGTTAGAGAGTTGTATCAGAGACCAGGAAGTTGGCATCTCCTATTTTGGGCTTCAAAACAGTGTTGGTTTAAATACAAAAAATAAACAAACAAACAAACAAATTTAAAAATACAAAGGGTAAAACGGATCCTTTTTACTGATACAGACTCAATTTAACCTTATTACGTTGGTCCTTGGAGAATAAAGTCCGAAAGAAAAATCTAAGGTAAGAAAATTAGCACCTCCTATCCATGCCCTCAGAAAACAGAAGACTATATTAAGGTGAACACACATGGTAACCGTGAAATACATAGTTTCCTTTGTGCTATTGTCAAATTTTAGTTTCGAAAGAGCATCCTTGATATATAATTTCTTTCTCTGACCAAAGTCTCAGAAATGGTAGCATTTGGCATAGTGTGCGACCGCCTTAACGAATCAGCTAAAGAGAGACTTCGAGCTAAACGTAAGATTCACGCTTTTCTAAGATGTTTTGAGAAATAAATTCAAAATTCAGCTCAAGAATATCATGCATCATGTGAATTTCGCCTTGACAGAGAAATTCCCCCTAAGCATAGTGTAATGTCTCACAGACAGTTTGCTACAACAGCACCAACAGCGACTGACACAAATGTACAAATAAGCAAACAAACAAACAAACTAACTAACGAAACGAACAAGCTCAATACGCCACGATCCTTTCTTTTTTCACTGCTAAACTCACAGTGTCGACAGTTCAAGACGACGCACTCTCGAGGTCAATCAAGCCTTGGATGATACAGCAGGTCAAGTCCCTTCATCAACCTCTCCTAAGTTCTTACACAATACAAACAGAAAATTCAACAACAACAACAACAACAACAACAACAACAACAACAACAACAACAACAACAACAACAACAACAACAACAACAACAACTACAGCATCAGCCAGGAAGGGTTAAAGCCAACTGAAAGGGTTCCAAACCAACAGAACAGGCTGGGATTCCACTATTTCATGATATCCTTGAAAAATGTTGAAAGATCTTGGATTGCCATAGCCCCAACTGAAATTATAATGCTCGGTGGAGTGTTAAAACAAACAAACAAACAAAAGACCAAACAAACCAATAAACAAACAAACAAATAAACACACAAAAAACAACAAAAAACGATACTCTTAATACATAAATACTCATGAAAAAAAGGAGAGAAAAAAAAAACAAAAACTGCCATATCACCGTCGGAAAGTCCTTCACTGTTAATTTCTCAAATGAAAAGGCGATAGGGTTTAAAAAAAAAAAAAAAGCATATCACATACACACATTGAAATAAGCATTTTGTTACAAAAAATACAATGCTGCTCAACCTCCAATGAATTGCGAGACATATAACCTACGATAATCAATGCAAACTGAAAGGGTTTCAGCGAAAAAGTGACGTTCCAATTCCAACAACGAAAGAAATCGAATGCGCCCAGAAGACCAGATGAATCGTTCTGGTATTTGTATTCCAATAACGACGAAATCGAATGCGCCCAGAAGACCTGATGAATCGTTATAAAAAGGGCATTTAGGTTACCTAGTATTCGCGGTGGACCACAACCAAGCCTCTGGAAATACGTTTCGAATACGCTCCACTTCCTGCAAACTCTGATCTTGAGGTTCATCTTTCATTCGTACCGGTACATCGTCAGCGACACTCAAGAATAGATTGTTAAGGCCTCCTGCCGGTCTCCTAGCAAAACCTGTTTCGTCGACTCATGGAAATAAAATTGGAGATTGCAAAATTTTACCGACGCTTCGAAATAAAAGTGGTTAATGCAAAATTTCAGCGACTGAACATGTTTGTATCTATATTATAAAATTGCAAGAAAACCCACAGTAGACTTATGGACTTCAAAACTGCCGAACGGATCCATCTGAAATTTAGCACGCAACATTGTTTCATATGGATCTGTGTTTCTATGTACATAAACCCGAAAAAACGGTATTATCTTTGACGTTGTTCTACAAAGGCTATAATAATTGAATGATAAATTCGCGAAGCTGCTTGATCCGAATTGTACGTTTGGTAGAAAGACGTGTAAAAAAAAAAAAAGACGTTTTTTCTTTGGGTAACATTCGGTTTGGTCAACCAAAATATCAACATTGAGATGCACACGCTTTGCCATACACTTCAAGTCTTAGAGCTATATAAAAAAAAAAAACCTTCTCCCAAGGAGATCGTTGGTTATCTTTTAGTATATATATATAATATTATATATATAAACATATAAACGCTCAACATTTCTACAAATATTGACAGTTGATCGGACTATACAGTTCAATAACCTTTTGGAAATGAAAACACAGATTGCAAAATTTTGACTGATTAAATCATTTTTCACACAGTTCGTAGCCTATATTGATAAGAATGTTTAAAACTATAAAATTAAATCACTTGGTGGAATTAGAAATGGAGATTACATTATTTGACGGATGCAATGATAATTTCAAAAGCTTCGTATTCATATACATCAATCATCCCGTGTCATGTAGCATACAAAAAAAGGAGTGGTTCGTGGGAATGAATAAGGAGACTCAGACGGCCATTGGCAAATGAATATATAAAGGGAGGCAGAGAAAGAAGTTGCCGTGTAGACTGAGTATACGCGGACGCACACAAGATAAATGCCGGAAAATTTCTAGAGTGAACGGTTGACAGAGTAAAATAGAATTGCAATTGCAAACTCCAGCTGGAACGGTGAACCTGATTATCCATCCATCCATCCATCCATCCATCCATCCATCCATCCATCCATCCATCTATCTAGCCATCCATTACATTAATCCATTCATTCGCCTATCCATCCATCCATCTATCTATCTGTCTATCCATCCATCTATCCATCCATCCATCCATCCATTCACCTATTACACTGAAATATTCATCCGTCTGTCTGTCTGTCTGACCGTCTGCTCGTCTATATTTTTTCTTTGAGCTAATATACCTTGAAGTATGTTATATTTTACCCATAGACAAATGGCATTGACAGTGCCTAAACTAGATTCTAAGCCCTTTACACTTTCTTATAACCTCGACAAAGCTGAAGAAGATCTGCGCGTATCTTCCCAGCTTTTTGTGAGTTTTTCAGGCAGCTGCCTAATAGGTGTTCAAAGTCTTACCTACCTGACAATGAAGTATGCAAATATCGACAAGATTCTTGGAAGTACAAGGATGATGCAGGGTAACCTTTGATGCATGAATGATCAAGTGAAGTGCGGACAATGCCATGTATATATTATGTAAAAGGGGGATAATCCTCGACATGCCAATTGTGACATGCAAAATGGGACAGGTGAGGCGTAAAAAAAAGTGGAGATAGGTAGACAGATAGGTTAGACAAGCATGCAGACAAGCAGGCAGGCAGTCACGTAGGCAGGCAGTCACGTAGGCAGACAGATAAACAGGCAAACAGATAGGCAGACAAGCAGGCAGGCAGTCACGTAGGCAGACAGATAAACAGGCAAACAGATTGGCAGACAAGCAGGCAGGCAGTCACGTAGAGAGACACACTGACAGGCAAACAGAAAGACATACAGACAGGCAGACAAGCAGGCAGACATCTCGGTAGGGAGGCAGACAAACAGGCAGACAGACAGGCAGACAAGCAGGCAGACATCTAGGTCGAGAGACAGACAAACGGATAGACAAACATATTGGCAGACAGACAGATAGGCAGATAGAAAGACAGAAAGAGGAACAGACTGTCACACAGACGGATTGAAAGACAGACAGACAAACAGTCGGACAAGCAAGCAGTCGTTTTGTGCTTTTTTTGTTCACAATGCAATGTCAGCCAGCACTTCACAACTGTCATCAACAGATTCCTAACGAGTTTATTGAACTTGCCTTGTCTTCGTGATGTTTATGGGGTTACCAATTGAGTTACCACCAGATACTCGTATTTCCAAGCAGTCACAACTGCAGCATAAAGTACTGGTGAACGGCCGCAGTCAGCCAGGCACGACTGCCACAATGCAGTTGCTCTATTCTAATAGTGTACACAGATTAGGATAAGGGTCAGAGTTTTCATAATGCCACAGTCAAACTTCTCTGATGTCGTTCATGAGTGGTAGCGTTATAGACAGACTTTGCTTGTCGTCACAATGCAATTGCTCTACCCACGAGGCGTGCACGGGTTAGGATTAAGGTTACGGTAAACATCGTGCAGAACAGGCAGGCTCCAGTTTGCATCTGACTGTTAGATTAATCTTTTGGACAGGTTACGTTAGCGTTGGCGTTAAGGTTTAGGTAAGTCGCAGGCACAGGCAGGCAAGCCATACCTGGCGTTGAGACTGCTCCACAACCAAGCCTCGGGAAAGATCTTTCTGACGTGTTCGACCTGAGCCAGGACGGCGCCTCTCTCGCCAACTGGGTCAAGTGGAACAACTTCCCCGCTAAAGAGTCCAGGGCGTCCAGGCATACCTGCCTTAGGTATCCCACTTCTCCCTCTGGGGCTGTAGTACCTAGGTGGTGGTTCAGGGTAATTAACCCGCTCTGGCCAGGTGGAAACCAAGAACTTATAACATTAAATTGGGTGAAAGAAAAAAAAAAAACAACAACAAAAAACAAGCACCGTAATTTGCTAAACTAACCTAGGTGACGACAACATGCGCGTTCGTGCGATCCGTCCCTAGTCCCAACATGACTGATTATGATGATGATGATGATGGTGATGATGATGATGATGATGATGATGATGTGTTTTCTATTTTTCCATGAAGAAGAGCTAAGTAACCTTGAAAATGTGGTGAATTTGAAATCAACATCCAGTTATTCACCTTGTTTTTTGCTTTTTGAAAGTGAATTTCAGTATAGTTACTGGTTAGAAAGTCGTCTTAATGTTAAAATATTTTTCAATAAAATGATGATGATGATTTCCTTTTTATATAACGTAAACAATGCGGGTTCTGGGCGCTTTACAATCCATTATTAGCCTGACAGATCCAATGAAGTCACTTACAGAGGCTCTCAGCTTCCCGGAAAGCATACAAGACAGCTGCCTGTTAAGTGTTCAAATCCTTTCAAATCTAAGAACGACATTGAAATTCTCTGTGTATAGTTGGACAGCCATTCTAGCCCGAGTCAATTGATGAAATGTGAGTAAGTCATGTGCTCAGCTCTCTGTTGTCCTATCTCCATTTTTCACTTTTTGAGAAAATTGATCAGTTGTGTTTAGCAACTGTTTTTGTACATGGGAGATAGGACAAAATGATTTTCAAAATATACCTGTTTGGGCAAGTGATAGGTGAAATGACTACACTATATATGGTAGTTTTACTATCCCTTTTTCACATGACATATATATCTCTAAATAGCCCAAAATGGAGATAGGACAACAAAGAACTGAGCTCGCAAATTTGTTCTTTCCAAAGACAAAATGACGACCTTCGTTAGGTTTCGGCCAACTTCTGATTGCGAGCCTGGTGCCTTTGCAAACAGACCGCCAAACAAACCAGTGAAGGGCTGAGCGCTGATTTACTTAGGGAAAAGGTAAATTCAAACCCTACATCGATTTCTCTCATATGTCTCTCAATTAAAGATCACTGACTGATTACGAGCACTCAATTAGGCACAGAGAGAGACAAAGAGACGGAGAAAGAGAGAAACAGAAAAAGTGAAAGAACGAGAGAGAAGAGAGAGAGAGAAAGAGAGAAAGAGAGAGTGAAAGAGGGAGAAAGAGAGAAATAGAGAAGGCCGAAACAGAGAATGAGAGAGAGAAAGAGAAATACAAAGAGAGGACTCCAGAGATTGTGAGGAGAAAGAGAGAGAGAGAGAGAGAGAAACAAAGAGAGAGAGAGAGACAGAGAGAAAGAGAGAGAGAGCCAGGGACTGAAGGAGAAAGAAAATGTGAGGGAGGGAGAATGAGAAAGTGAACCATTGAATAGGTAGCGAGAAAACAAGAGAAAGAGAGCCCCAAAATGAGAGAGGGGTGAGAAGAAACAGAGACATTAAAAGGTAGGGGGGGGGGGTTGGTAAGATCAGACCTTGACTTCTCGAAACTCAAATTTCGTTAAATTTTATCCTCTTAAGCCGTGTAGACTGGAAGCAAAGCACATGCAAAAATTTAAAAAAAAAAAAAACTGAAGGAAAAGAGAAATGCCCCCCCCCTCCCCCATCCAGCCAAGCTAGCACTGTGATGTCAAATGAATTTCAGAAAAAAGGGATAAAATGAAGAACGACCACGAAATGATGGCGAGAGAAGATACATAAGCTTTGTCGCAAAGTGTTTCTGACAAGCTTCTGATCGTAAACTTTGCCTTGTTGGGACAAAATCCCACCGGATGGATAAATAAATTGACAGACGGATAGACAGACAAGCAGATAGATAGATAGATAGATAGATAGATAGATAGATAGATAGATAGATAGATAGATAGATAGATAGATAGA
>JBCAUA010436077.1:0-13430 GCA_038406235.1 Peronia verruculata | reverse complement strand
CCCCCCCCCCCCCCTCCCCCCCCCCCCCCCCCCCTTCATTTGAAGGGGACACTCTTGATGGATGAAAAGGCAACTGACATTATTTTTTTTTTTTACTTTGAGTGGAGAGCGATAGTGTAATGGAGGTGTAATGATGGATAATGTAGTACATGGCTCTTTGAAGGGGGCCATGGTAATTCTACGTTATGTTATATTTAATTAATTAATCTAATGGTTGATAATTGCTTCATATCCTTTCAATCAGTCTAGCATGTCTGTAAGATTTATAATATTCATCATTGATCTGTGTTACCTTGGTTCTTGAATGAAATGAATGACTGGTGAGAAAGAGTAAAGTAACTTGCAGTGCGTGAATAGTAGATTTTACTCTTACAGGCATAAGCATTTTGTCACTGTTTTACTAATTATTTTCACTTTCATGGAATCTCTACACAATACATCGGTATGCTTTCAACTAAATTAATTACATAATGTGTTTGTCTCAGCCTCATTGAACTGTCATTGGCAACATTTAAAACACTCCATATACAACAGAATGTTTCAATAAAACAACTTTCCATTAATTTCTGTATTTTTAACGTGTATCGCTGGCTATTATCTTATACACTGATCTGATCTGTTGTGTTCAGTATCCACACAAAATTTATGAAAATATGGGTTGAAACTGTACTTTAGTTTGTCGTCATTGTATTCTCAGTTATGACTAAAGCTGTATTTATTTATTTTTATTTTATTTTATTCTTATTTTATTATTATTATCATTATTATTATTATTATTATTATGCGCGACAGCTTTTTAAACAAAATGATAGTGTTCACTTATTTTATTTTCCAAAGTATGTTTGCATTATTTATTATTCATTAGACTATTTGTGCTGACTAAACACTGGTTTTATTAAAAGTCTGAGCTCTTAGTTTTAAGTCTTTTGAAGTCAGTCCTGATCATGGAGCATTATGTAACGCAGATCTGTAGAGGCTTGAATATTGATATGGTGACAGTGATCATTGTCCTAGACATCCCTTCGAAAGATAGGATGAAAACGAAGAGGAAAAAAAACGAGTTCAATAAAGAATATAGGGGGAAAAAAAAGGAAAAATGTCCATTAAATAAACAGATGAAAGAAACGGAGAATACAAATAACACTGAAAGAAATGAGTATTCAATAAGAAAGGAGCAAAATGCTCTCTCACACACACACACACACACACACATACACACACACACACAGAGAGAGAGAGAGAGAGAGAGTCCAGCAGGAGAATTTACAATACTGCATATATTTTTTGAACAACGATAGTAAAACATAATGCTGGCATTTGGTTAACTGCAGAGATGTGCCATGAAATTGTTCCAACTAATGGACGTTTATTGGCCTTCGAAACCGCTAGAGATTGTCACTGTTTAATAAACATTAATCACCTTACAAAGATAACTGATGACAGTAAGGGATGAGAATTGAAGATTAGCTCCCTCTTTCAGTTAATCTCTTGGTTGATTTTAGTTTTTTTTTTTTTTTAACTATTAATTCTTTTAACCTAGAATGGCTTTCAGGAGAGGATCGGAGCGAGTCCTGGGGATCGGTTTGAATATTTTTGCAGACAAACAATTATTTCAATTATCACCATCTTGCTCTGTCGGAGAGAAAACAAAAGAACATATGAGTAATAGAAAAATCAATCATGATTGTCATGGCAAAGGTCACCATCTTGAATTATTGTTCCATATTTAGCGTTGACATTTATGTAATGTAGTTCTTAACACAATGTTAGTGAGAGAGAGAGAGAGAGAGAGAGGCTTTGTTTGTTTGTAGTTTGTTCGTTGATTTGTTAGCGTGTTTTGTTCTTGACTCACAAGTTTCCACTTGCTAGTCAATGTTAAGAATATATTCCTTTCCCTCATTATTCATGTACAAGATGTCTTTTTCTCCCACATTCATTACTTTGTGTTTTATCGTGTTCTGTCAGTTCTCAGCTTTATAAAGATTAAGCCTTTGACTCTTGAGATGTATGCACTTTGTCTAACAAATTATGTACAAGTACATCTTAGGTCACTATATAACATTTTATTGTCATTCACTTCGTGGGTCACTCGACTGAATAGCTTTCATCCACGGATTTTTGTTGGCAACTTTGTTTTTTATTTAGTATTATAATTATAATGTAATGTATATATTGTGTAATAAACCAGCTACTCCGACCAAATCCTTGATGTATCTGGCGATTCACACAAATAATCCGCTATTCTCTTTTGTTGAGCAGCCCCGATACCAAACATTAATTAATTACCTTGTTTGTCTCATAAATCACAACGACATTGTATTGTTTGTTATCCGTTTTCTCTTACTGTGCTAGTAACAACAACGTTACTGTCGCTGTTACTGCTACTGTCGTTATTATTGTTGTTATAAATTGCTGTTGTTGTTGTTTGGTCCTTGATTTCTGTTGATTTTATGTTGTTGTTGCTGTTCTTATCGCTGTCATTGTTGTTTTCAGTAACGTTGCAGTTTGCTGTTTGCCTTGTGGCTTCTGGACTTGTTTTACTTCGTTGCTATTGATATTTTTGGTTTCCTCTTAGTTTTCTTCAAAGGTCCTGATTATTAGGCCTAGTGTAAATGAACAAATTAACTCACTCAGACTATAAAAATAAAGAAATATATTAAGAGGGGAAAAGAAGAGAGAGAGAGAAAGGAAGAGAGAGGGTATGTATGGGAAGGGAGAGAGAGGGAGAATGAGTGAGAGAGAGAGAGAGAGAGAGAGAGGAGGAGGAGGAGGAGGACTGGTTTAAAAAAAAAAAAATAAGAGTAAAAATTGAATTCTGCAGAATGAATATTTATCTCCTTTTTTCTGAAGATATGTTGTCACAGAATACGTTCAGTCACATCAAGATAGATTTGGAGAGTTTTAAGACAATAACGCGATTATATGCAACGTATCAGTTTTGTTTCCAGTTTATTTGCTGACTCGAAATTTGAACTGCTAGTAATGGCTACTCCAAGCCAGTTACATTGCAATAAAAAAAAAAAAAAATCAGAATAAAGAAATATGGTCGTTTTAGGTGTATTTCTCTTTTTAGACCTGCAGACACAGTACCCGTGATTCCATGCAACGCTGTAGTTGCCAAGAGCTCATTTAATGTCTTATATTTGAACTGAGATCAAAATCTACCTACACTGATCACATCAATGCGATAAAAATCCAAAAAGTGAGCCGTGGTCGCCTTGTGTTATGTGAGTATTTTTTTTTTTTTTTTATACCCAGACCTATGCAGTGCACTTTGTTGTTGTTGCTGTTATTTATATTTCTCTCTTTTCTTTATTTAGTCTACTGTAAAATATTTTAATTTATATAAACTGAAGTCCTAGAAGTGTCGAGGGGTCGATCAGCTCAAAGCCTTGCTGAACATTGTATTTCCAAAAACATTCGTAATAATGTAGAGCCAGGACTTGTGCGTGTGCTATATTTGTTTTACAGATAAAAATTATCATTCCTGAACAGCAAAGGAAGAAAAAAAAAAAAAAGAAGCTGAAACTCTAACAAATTGCTTCTGACATTTCCAGGGTCAATGTTATCTAAACTTAATTCCCTTGAGGTGATTAATAACCATGGTGAAGAATGGCAGTGCGGACTCAAAACCAAAGAGTCCATCTCTGACATTTGTTCTAAGTTAAAAGTATTCTGCAGCATGACGGTAGTGCTGAAAAAATGTATGGCAACAGATAACGAAACAAACGTTTTTTGTACTGCTACTACCAACACATGAGGGAGACCAAAATGCAAACAAACAGGAAAAATCAATAACGAAATAGGAATAATTTTATTCTGGAACCAATTTTGAATGAAATCCATAAATCTATACAATGTGTTGCCATTCTGATGGTGGTAAATAAGATAAAACACTAAACAATGATGGAACCCGATTGTCAAGAAGCATGCAATGCAATGGATTATTATTATTATTGTTATTATTATTATTATTTTGGTCTCTTTTTTTAAGATAAAGGAAGTTTATTTTTCCAGTTTTCTTCTTTTAAACAAAGAATTCTGACGAATAGAATAAGTACTGAACTTTTCATAAGACCTTACCATTTGGAATTATTTAGCAATTTATTTATTTGTCGTCCATGTTTTTGTGGTACTCCCAAGTATTTACGGTCTGATGACTCATCTTCGAAATAGGATCTAAACTGAGGTCTGATCGATAAACAAAGCTAATTTAATAATCAAACTGACAAAAAAAAAAAATTATCTCAGTTTTGGAATAATTTTGTCCCCTACATACAATAAAATGTTAACGTCACACCCATTGTGTACAGTGTTCTGGGGCAATCGAAGAGGTGTCTTTACCAAAGTTGACAGCCCCTTAAAAATATTATGGTCATAGAGCGCTTATATTATTACATCCTTTAAAGATTTATGTCACTTTGAATCTGAGCACATCACGGCTAACCCAAAAATCCAGAACATCTATGTTATAGAACTAACCAATGTGAAATCCAACATCGTCAATATTCTGTTTTGATAGGGAATGGCAAAAGATGACATGAAGGAGGACACTATAATACATTATTGTTATCACAACTCACAACAAAATGTTCTTCTGTCTTTTGTGTATAATAACATGCAACAAGGGGGGCAAGAGGTGGGTGGGCGAGTGGAGATGAACGCACAACACAAAACATAGACACTTGTTTTAATTAGTATGTGCTGTAATCACCAGACAACATTAATTACGTAAACAAAAGCAACAAGAACGACGGCAACAAAAAAAGTCATTACAAAAAGCATTATCACAGTGTCACGATCATATCACAAGTGTCTAGCTCATTTTTAGTACTTTTGAGAAATCTTTACAGGGACACAGCAGCTTGCAACATTGACTATTCCTCAGAGTGCTTGTTTGATCCAAAGCCTATAGATCTTGCCTGCTTGCTCACTGAAGCAACAGAGATATTTACACCACTAATCCTAAGAAATCAATAAGCATGGCGTCCACATGAGTGGCAGAGCAATATTAACAGAAAGCCAAACAAATTATTTAGACACCTCTGTTATGATCATGACGATGAAGCAACTAATATGCGAATTCATTTTTCTCCAGGTTAACTTTTCTTTTTCTTACTCAAATCAGAATGCTTCTAAACGCCCGTCGAGATAACCACCAGCACTGGGTTAAACATGACAAAAATACTGTAATAGTAACCTCTATGGTCCATACATGACACAAGAATTGTCTTTGTACCCTAAACCAGAGACACAAGAGCTTTCACCAGCAACAAAAAGATTGATATATTGCTCTAAAACCACCTGAAAGTTTATTTTCACAAGATACCATCACCATAATATGATACAATAACATGATCAAATATAGTCTTTAACAATAGTTTCACTGTTCCAATAAGCTCTAACGAATTTTTGGGTCAAAGTAATTTTGAATATTGTCCTTTCTCTATTTATTTCTCTCCAGTGGTGTCTAACACCTATCTCAAGGTACCATGAGCATTTTATAAAGACTGTAGTTATGTTCACTATTTAGATTTTTAAAAAAATAATAATAATAATTCCCGTAAACCAACATGGTCTGATTTTTTTTTCAACGTACCACCACAACAGTATAAGGTAAATAAATCTATAACAATGTTCAAGATTGCCCTTCTTTTGTCTCTTCTTTCAACTACCCAAAAGAGCCTAACATTACTTGTAAATACGGAGACTTCTCCTTTTTAGTTTTAAATGCAGTGGAATTTAGATTGGTGTTTTTGCCATACTATCATCTGTGCATACGAAACATGCCAAGTTCTGAAACGGCAAAACTGACTACCTTTCTCCCTGATCTAAAGTTTTTAATTCAGAATAACACCGTCTCTTTGAAACATCCCACTATCTAACGCCCAGTCCAGCGTTTTCTTGTTCTTTATGTACTTCATTCTTTGAGCGAAATATCACATAGCCGTCTCGCTGGTGTGTAGGCAGAGATTTTGTAATATTTCATAACAAAAGAGCAAAAAGAATGGCAAAGGAATTTGTTTGCCGCTACACTATCCGACCAATTTAGCAAAGCCCTCTCGACGAAAAATGGAATATCGTATGCTAAGAAAGATAAACACACCACGCTTCACGTGAGTGCGCATCAAGGTATAGACTTTCAAGGATGTTTCTTTTCATTTCAATAAAATCTTTATGAGATGGAAGTTATTTTCAGTGTTCAGTGTAGAACTAACAAGATGGCTGCCAAATTTTTTTTGTCTTATATCAGAGGGAAACAGTGTTGTACAACTCCTTCATCAGAAAAGACAATAACAAAATATTCACAAAAATACACGATATTATTTGACACAGAGCTCCATACAATATATGACATATTGTAATATTTTTCAATAGTATCATGGTCAAAACAAAACAAAGTTAGGGCTAAAAACAGAAGTTCGATTTGATTGATTGGTTTACTTTATGTCTAAACATAACGCTGACAACTCATCCTCCTAATCTTTTCTTTGATGAATGCTCTAAATGGGATTTTTACCTCATTTCATTTTTTTTTTCATTACAAAAAAAAAAAAAAAAGACACAATTCCACTTTCATGGGGAGGGAGAGTGAAAAAAAACTATCTCATATTGTTCATGACTTTTATTATGTACGGTGGACTCATTCATATACCTTTTTGAGCATATTTCAGAATCTGAAATAAAAATAAAACACAAAAACAAAATGTTTCAAAATTTCATTTCAATTTCAATATGACGACAGAGTAGATTTCCGATTTCATTGAATTCGGAGCAAGATTACTGAACTCCTTCAACTGAACGAATCAGTTCAACAGAGAAAGACAGCAGCAACTTTTGTCAGGACGATATCACATCAAGCTACATCTAAAGATGCGATAAATACCAGCCAAAAGAACGCATTCTTTTATGTGAACATCAGGAATTATGACTCATGTTTCATCATGGAATATTATGGGATATGTCTCAGTTTCTCTGATTTTGTTGCACTGCCCTTCTGTTTAAAAGATACAATAAGAATGCCAGTCATCTATGACAAGGCTATTTTAATATTACTGCTGTTTTTTTAAATTGTTTTCTATTGTAATTATCGGGAAGTTTGGCTGTTTCCACGAATATGTTACACGGTACTTTTCATTTCCCCTGATTTAGTTGCATTGTTATCTGTTAAACAGTTAAATAGAAATGTTGATCATGTGTAAGCCATCACAAGACAGGCTGATTTAAATTCTGCTGTGTTTAGAACTGAATTTTGAACACTAATGTAATAAAACCATGTCTGGGGCTACAGTGACAGATTATAGTAATAATGATCGACACAAGAAAACAAGAATTTAATGGTGCAGTTAATTCAAATCTGTGCTAAAAGTGCAGTTAATTCAAAGCAATGCTTAGCACAGTGGTAGTGGTGAGAGATCCCGTTGTCTGGCAGGTAAAATTACTCTCAGAATTCACTTACCGTATCGGCAAACTTTTGATGCTGTACTCTGCACGCGATTTAGATTTCGTCGACTTTGGCATATTTTGCCAATGTTAAACTATTACTTATATCAGTGTCAATATAGTGCAGATCATGAAATTAATGAAAATAGCGTTCTCATTTTTTCTCCTTAAATATCTATTTGTATTAGCCATACCAACTTAAGATAAAGATACAGTCAACATTTTATTATCAGCCACTATGAGGTGATAGTGAACACTCTTCTGGCGTAAGACCTTTGTGTGCATAGGTCAGCTTTTATTGTCCGATAATTATAGTTCCGTTCACTGAAATGATAATATGTATTTGAGCAAAACAAAGTGCTATTTATGATAGTGTTCATCGTATGATAATGAAGTTGAGAACAAAATTGTTTGCCTTAGCCTGATTCTGAAGTTATAGGACCAGTGTTTGCTGTAATTTCGATGTTCCATTCATGTTTTTAGACAATGATACGATGTCAGTAAATATTATTCCGTGGCACGTCAAAGATATCTTTAAATGTTAAAAACAAAAGTTAATATCTGAGATGTTTGCCTTTTTTTTTTTTTTTGGTCATGGCAATTAATATGATCGCTTATGCAACTGTCTCTACGATCGTTATACTATGTAGAAGCACTTTAGTTTACAACAAAAATAATTACATTTTTATTTAATTTTTTTTTTTTTAGCTCATGAAAGTTGGTATTGATATACTGGCAATTCTCTTTTCTATCATGTGTTTTCTGTCTGGCACTGGTAACATTAGTAATCAGAGGTAGGCGGTGTCCATTATGCCGGATAGCCCATCATCTGCTGGCGTCTGTATAGCTCTTCCTGCCACAGTCGCTCTCGTTCTTCTTCTTCGGCCTCTTCGGCAGCCAGTTCTTGGATCAGGTACAGAAGGTTGTCAATGCTGTCGTCTTGGGTGGCCTGGATAGGGGGAAGAAATGAATAAACGATAGAGAAGGGGTAACAAAAAGTATGGAATGGAGGAGAGAAGGATTGCGAGACGGAGGAAGATATAGAATAGGAAATAAAAGGAAGGAAGTGGGGAAGCACGGAAAGAAGGAAATATAGAAGGAAGTATAGAAGATACCATCGACCACCTGACTAATAAACTGATGGATGGATGGGTGGATAGATGGATGGATGGATGGAGGGAGGGAGGGAGGGAGAAAAGGAGGGAGGGAGGAAGGGATAGATGGATGAATTGTGGATGGATAGATGGATGGATGGAGGACAGATGGATGGATGGGTGAATGGATGGATGGATGGATGAATGAATGAATGAATGAATGAACGAATAATGAATGGATGAATGGATGGATGGATGGATGGATTGATGGATGGATGGATGGGTGATTGGATGAATGAATGAATGAATGAATGGATGGATGGATGGATGGATGGATGGGATGGATGGATGGATGGATGATGCGTGGATGGATGGATAGATGAGTGAATGAGTACATCGATGAAGCTGTGAATGCATGGGTACAGAGATTAGTGGATGAATGGTCTTCACAATAACTTGACTCACGAGTTGCTCAGACAGCCTGTCCTCAAATCTTCCAGGGATGCCGGGAACAAATTCGCTTTGGTCGGTGTAAGTAGCGTTTCTGATCAGAAGTGTTCCGGAGACAGGGTTCTTACTGACAATGAAGAAGAGGAAAAAGAAAGATCTAGACTTCTGCTCAAATACATCCTGGCGAGCATACATGTCATTAATGTTATGGGACTGTGAAAGCGATCTTTTACAGAGGCCACATAATTGTTGTTGATATCGGTAACGAATCCTGATTGTGCATGGTGGGTGCATGCGGGTGTGTGTTGTTAGCGTACATATGCCGGCCCGTGGGATTATTACGTCATCGAACGTGTCTAGATACTCTCGACGCGTTTGTACGAGATGTTTCTCGTTAGATCTCATGTGTGTGTAGTACATCACGATGTGTACTATGTCACGATTTCATGTGTGTGTGGGTACCGGATGTGACGCGGAGAGAATGCTGTAGCAACGACTTGAAGCTTGTGGAAAATTCGAGATATGCTGGCGTCTATATAAAGGCTCAGCTGGAAAGTGTAAGGGGTGGAGAGTAAGAAGGAAAGTATAATGCAGTGTGTGCTGTACGCATCGAAGTTAGACAGTTGCCCTGGAGTTTGTATTTTTATTAATCACCTACAATAATTTCTGCATCGTTTCGACGTTGAGGATTGCTGTTGTCATTTCTTCATCATTGTGTGCGTCTCATCTGTATCCGTCGCCTGATCACCACTTACAACATCACGACTAACATCTATCAACACCCAGAAAGTTCGTGACAATAGCCTTCTGTCGCCAAAGACACCGGTGCCTTACCCTGCGCAAAATGATTCATTTTTGTCTCAGTCATTCCTCTGTGTATCTTTTCCCTCTAAAGAAGCTTTTCAAATTGACAAACTCATCGCTGTACAGCGTGTCGTCAAACCAGGCTCTTCTTAGAGGCCAGGGTTTTAAAAATGCTATATTAATGACAAATTAACCCAGCCTAACTCCTGATAATAGATGATAAATTTACCCATCTTTATCTCATTGTCAAATGATAAATCAGTGAATCCTTTACGCTGAAACTACTAGATGATAAATAAGCCCAGTCTTTAAGTAAATGCCAAATAATTAATTATTGGAGTCTTGTCCTGATACAAGAAAATAAGTGAATCCAATGTTACCTAACTGCGCCATCACCCTCCCTCCTCGATACAATCCAAGAACAAATAGTAACAAATCATTGGAGCCCTGAACTTGGTACTGTTACGTATATAATGTAATAACACATTGATCCACAGTTTCCTGACACCAAATGAGTAATGGATTCCAAACAAATTGGCAAAATTTGCGTAACGAAATCTGTAGCAGAACGAAGGAAAACATTAAGTCACTGCAGTAAACATACTATAAATTGCCACAGTGATTAGAACGATCCATTTTTATGCCGTATACCTTATCTCTATGTACCAGTGTGGAAAGAAAACAATTTTATCCTTAAATGTCAGTAGCCTACACAGGCGCTGCTGGAATAATCATTATGCCTAGAGTGGTATAAAATCATTTTGAAGTAATATACGGACGGACTTTGAAAACGCAACACTTGAAAATGATTCTACTGACGGACTTTACAACTGCAACACTTGAAAATGATACTATATATCAAGTGTCGCGTTTTTAAAGTCCGTCAGTAGAATCATTTTCAAGGGTTGCGTTTTTAAAGTCCGTCAGTATAGTTCAGGCCGAAAGATGAAAATAGCATGACTGAAATGATAGATGTGAGATTTTTCTTCGGCTATGTATTTTTTTTTTTTTTTTAGGACATTTTGCTTAAGCGTTGTTCTTTACATGATATTGTTCCTGGTTACGTTCTATAAATGCATGAATACTTCTGCCCCTGTGTACCTCCAGAAATCTAATAATGTTTCTGTCCCTCGCTCCAATTGGAACAAATGAGGAATAGAAATTTGAACATTATTTACGAAGGGCCTTGAATCTGGAATTCTTTGCATTCATATACATTCGCAGCTCATCAAAACCAGAATTATTAATACGTCGGATAAAAGCTTGGCTGTTCTACAAGACCTTTCTAAGGTGGTCACTACAGCTATTCCTCTGTGTTGATTGTCAGTATTGCCTATAAGCTATACTTTGTGATCTATGATCATCTAGGTATGTTCATCATAACGTATATTTGCCGTTGCTTATCTTCACTAATACATTCTCTATGTATGTGGCTGTAAAGCAGTTTGGCTCTAAAGGGCGCTTCGAGCACCTCGGTTGTGGATACATCTTTGAAACTCCAGCGGTTGGTTGAAAGGTGTGCAAAGAGTCTGAGGGCTCGAAGCTCCCTACAGAGGGAGGTCGTGAGATGTTACTTTACTACTGTAAATATTATTGTCATAGTATCTTTGGTATAAAAATATCATGAACAAAAAAATTCCTTCACAATGTAACACCAAAGAAGAGCAAGAAGAAACTATGAACGTAAACAGGCCTATATGGAGGAAAGCAGGGGAACTAAAGCTTATGAAAAAGAAAGACACTTCAAAAGGAAAAGTGTACAGTTGTGAAGGGCGGAACGAATTTCGCAATGCCCTTTGGTCCTATGTTCAAGATACAACTGCATGTGTGCATGTGATTTTGATTTGAGATCCCATACGAGGGTACACGAGTGAACGAAGTGCTAGACTTGACTTGATCGTTCGCGATTGTCGATCGTACATAATTACATTGGCCTACATAGTATGCAAGAACGGCTGATGTTCGGACCTATCACTGACCTTGCATTCTTGGGCACGGCGGCCAGGTTGAGTTTGCTCTGGTCCTCAAAGTCTCGCCAGTACCAAGCAGGGGGGCCTTGTGTGAAGCAAGAATTGTCCTGAAGGATAGGGGGCCGGTTGACGTAGTACATGATATAAAAGTTGCACATTTCATCGTTCTGGGTAGATCTGTGAAATGAGGCGTGTGCTCACATTAGGATGTCTATATTAACAGTAATAACAATACAAACGGATCTCATGTGTATGTCCCTTATTATGGCATTTATACTGCCCTTATACTCTTTGGGTACAAGCTCTAAGCGCTTTACAAACAAATGACATATGAATAACTTTACAAACCCAAGAGTGTCTTCCACATACATTCTCAGCTTGTGGAACAGCATGCAAGGCAGCTGCCTGTCATTGTTCAAATCCTTAACAGTCTAACAATTACTTTTCTTGTCTGCTATCATTAACTTATATAGCTGGAGTCAGGAAATGTGTGTAAATTATCTTTCCCAAGGAAACATCGGGCGCTGTGGGGATTCGAACTCAGGGAATCTCTGATCACAAGTCAAGCGACATTATCACTAGGCCATCTACACACACAATGTAAATTCTTTCATGACATATCAATGTAAATTCTTTCATGGCATATATAGGGTATATTTTATCTTTCTAACTAAATATATCTTGTTCAACCCATGACAGTAAGACAAACGTGCTCGTCTCATTGTTTTATGCTCAAATATTGTTTCAGGTTTGCATGTCTCGAGCAATAAAGTAATTGTGAAAAAAAGGGGGGGAGCAATACCTAACAAGTTTATGATCAGATAGAGGCATAAAAAATCGGATTTTTTTAAAAGTAAGATAGTAACGATTTTGTCCCCAAAATTAACACAACCTTACGCGTACATTGCACATTATTACGTTCATATGACTCCACTATGTAATCTTTGTTTGTATCGTGTCGCCCACATTCTCTTCAAGACGGTCAAATTTCTAAAAGTCTTCCATATTAATGAGAATTGCTAACAATACAGACACGCTTTTAGCCATTCCTTGACGAAAAAACTTAAAAGCATCTGTCAAAAGGGCGCAGTCTTTTAAAGAAGAAAATTGATGAAATGAGATATAAGTACTCACCCAATGGCCACGTCATGGTCTAGGGTGTTCTCCATAGTGCAGCGGGCAGCCTGAAAGGACCATGGCATGAACGTTTTAGAGTGAGAGGATTTTGTGCGCTTGCTTTCCTCTCTTTTAGATAATCTTAATCTTATGTTAAACTCTTCTTTTCCATGACAGGACATTCTGTTCTTTTATCTTCTATTATCTCTGTTTGTTCTTTCTCTCACTCTTGTCATCTCTGTCTCTCTCACCCTATCATTCTTTATCCCCAACTCTTTCTCGGACATTCTTCTTTCTCCCCCCCCCCATTCTTTCTCTTTAACGTTCTTTGCTTCCCTACCATCCCTTTTCTCTTCTGACTCCCTCTCACTTGTTCATTTTCCTCCCGTTATTTCCATCTTTCTTACATTCTCTTTAGGATCCTCTCAAGTTATGAAATTTTGGTGATGTGTCGCCATTATGTAGATATCGGCCTCGCATTCCAAACTACAAAGTTTAGATACGAGCCAATGGAGCAGAACTGACGTCACCTGTGGTGACCTGCAGCAACAAT
>JBCAUA010435966.1:0-17737 GCA_038406235.1 Peronia verruculata | reverse complement strand
ATCTAAGTCTGATTCGAATCCCATGGGAGATAGAAAGTAACGAGGAAAAAAAAGGGGGTGAGGTGGGGGTGGGGGGCGTGGGCGTGTCAGAACCGTAAGTATTATATATATATAGATCTAGATCCATGCACGTGTGCAATCTCCAAAATTAATATTACACAGAGACCACTCTGTTCCGTAGACATTCTTGCAATAACAGAATATTCTATTCTTTGCTCCGAACGAACTTTTTGCTATTTGCCATCATAGAACACAAGCGAGTGCAGCTCGATATCAGTCTGCTCCTCTTCTAAAGACTACCAAATTTCCGGGCGATGGGCTTAATCGAGACTCTACTATTCAATAAGAATGTTTTTTGGTCATAACATATATCTGATATTAATTACATCTCTGAGATTTTGACACAAATTGCTTCCTTTATATTTCTCGCAGTCAAAATGAGACATATGTTGATTTTTCACCAGATTGGGTTTTTGGCATCACGTGAAAGCTTATTTTGTATCCTTTCAGGTGGTGAAAAAAAGTTCTGAGCTAGCTTTATTCAAGCCAGAGATATTGCAGTTTAAAGTGACAGAGGGTGACTCCCCAGCAAAACCAAAATTCTGAGAAAATTGAGTTTAAATGAACAGTCGAATGCATATATCTACATGCCTACCTCACAAAAACCCAGTTTTTATGAAGTTATAATATTTATAAATGGAGGGTAAGAATGATACTGTCTTGTTCAGAAATGAATTCTTTCAATTTTATTGCAATTGATATCTGATCCCCTTCACCACATCCAAAGCCTGATTTCTCGATTCTAGCCTAGCGACTTACATCTCATTTCCACTGGCCATGAGACATACGTTTCCTGTCCTGTTAAAAGCTCAGTTTGACCAAAATTGTCACTTAAGATAGTACTCCTCTCCACCGGGTTGGTGATTTATAGCTTTTGCTGTGCACCATGTCGTAAGAGTTTCTATGATGACAATGAATTTCATATTTTATGTAGAACTAGTAGCCGTATGTAGCGATATACAAGTTAATACCATTCTACCACATCTTAGAAGGGAATTCCGGTATGAGATGCCATGAAATCAGGGGTTGGTCAGGTTTTTAGCAAATAAGTTTATTGGTATCATACTAAAACATTAAATTTCCCCCTGCATTTTCTACTTTGAGTAGAAGTTGAGATGTTGGCAGTTAAATATGATGGGGGTGACCTGCTGCTGCAGCTCAAATTAGAGAGTAAAACTAAATGGCTCATGGGTTTAGTCGTTAATCCTTATTAATCCTCATTTAAGTCTCATTTTTACTCAATATATTTCAGAAAATTTAGCCCGGAAATACACTTTTCGATGGACATATGAGGGTTTTGTGCACAAAAAAAAAAATAACACTTGCATAAGTAATTCAGTTTAAAAAAAAAAAAAAAGGCGATTTCTTTGGGTTGCTCTGATGAGTGCTTGATTTCATTGTCTCTCTTTTCATAATATGATGAATAAGCCTTTTAATCAGATCTGCCCCATGACACTGATAATGTTTGATTTAATATATGAACAATAGATAGGATAAGAGCAGATAGTAGGAAATAATGACTGAGGATTGTACCTTATTTCATCATCTTTGTTTTTTTAAAGATGAATTTTATTCATCATATTGCATTTATAAAAATTCAACTTAATTTAAATTAGGCCTAAGTGCTTGCCATCAAGGAATTGATATACAGTAGTCTCCAGATATAAGCACTCCGAATACAAGCACACTATGCTCATAAGCACGCTTTGGTCCCATGACAGATTTTTTACTATATAATTTATATGTATGTGAGCACGCTCACTCCGCACACAAGCACGCTTAGCAAGTAAAAACCGTAAGTAAAAAAAGGAAAAAAATTCAGCCAGCAATACGAGCTATCTCCCTTGTAGGCCTACTATCTGCGACCAAACGATGGTTTCCTCGAGTTCAGTGGTGTTATGTCATATTATTGAGAGTAGGAGGATGCAGGAGGCTTGAGTTATCCTACCCACTGGTTTTGCCTGTGGCTGTCCGACACTCGATACAACTATTGCCTTATCAGACCTTGTAATGTATGCACTCCCCGCCCCCACCCCAACAGCAGTGCCTTTTTACAATAAGCCATCACACTCATTCCCAGACTAGTTTAAGTGTGACACTGGACACTGTCTAATTCCAGCCAGTTTGATCTAGATGCCTTGTCTGCATGCAGACCTGATTCGCCTTTAGTTAGTGCCTTGATGGGACTATATTATGAGGTATTAAGTATAAAGCGTAAAATGTTACGTTCCCTGTCTCACTCTGCATATAAGCATGCTTTTCAGCTCGTCCCGCCACTGTGCTTATATCCGGAGACTACTGTACTTTCCAGATACTTATAATTATATCTTTCATGAATGTTTGATATTGTACATGTACATGTACTTTTTTGTGAATTTATTAATAAACCAAATTGTTTGTGAAAAGTTGTTTTTGTCATAAATTTATGAGTGCAGCTAAGAAAGGAATCAAGTGTCCATAGGGGTGATCAACTGGCTGTTCACTTCTTTTCTCTTCTTTCTGGATTCTTTGTCTCTGAATTTGTTCGATAGTGGTCCTTTTTCAAAACTTTATTGAATTGCATATGTGGAATTAATCTTCCTTCAACCTTTTGGTCCTTTATCTTTTATTTTGATTCTGTAGTTCTGTAGCAACTCATTTTTCAACTTAAAGTTGAGCGTTAAATTCAAGATGTGTTATGAGGACTTAGTTTTGTAATAATAAAAGACTGCAAGAGAAAATCAAAATGCAGTATTGTGCAGTCTCTATCTGATTTTTTTTTTTTTTTTGTTACAAGAAGATAAAAATTGTTTCTCATAAAACTTATTGAGTTTTTTTTTGTTTTTTGTTTGTTTTAAACATGTAAAAGAATTTTGTTTGTTTGTTTGTTACAAGAAGATAAAAATTGTTTCTCATAAATCTTATTGAGTTTTTTTTTTTTTTCTTTTCAAACTTGTAAAAGTAAACGTCAGTGGAACTTTTTGTGACTAGTAAAAATGAACAGATGCCATAACAAGCAAAATTGGTGGCCTTGTTGAATTTTACTATTTTTCCCCAGATCAGTATCCCTTTTACTGTTCATCACAAGGACATGAAATTGCTTGTTTGGTAGCTATATCGATAATAAAGTACAATAAGCCATTTTTTTCAGCCAGCTAGGTTACTTCCTTTTGCCAAGTACAAGCAGTATACGACAAGCATTGCAAAGAAGGAAAAAAACATTTTTTCTTTGTAATTTGAAACACTTGATGCAAAAAATTATCAGCAAAAAAAAAAAACAACATTTTCATGATATGGTGAATTTTTCAGAATTTTTAGTTGCTAATATTTCATGTAACCAGCAAAAAAAGTGATACTTTCCTTCTTTACAATGCTTGTGCTATACCTCTTGTCCTTGGCAAAGGGAAGTAGTTTGGCTGATAGTCAAAATGGCTCATAATTTTACCTCCTGGATGCACACTATTAATGACTGCTGGATCATAAAGTAGTAAATAAACAACTCAATTGTCAGTTTTCAAAAACAAGAAGTCGTATACATAACATCATTTTATTTGCATTTTGACAGTGGAAATGGTCATTTTATTCATGTTTTCTTTCTGTTTCAACAACCTTTTATCTCAAAATTTTTTACTGTTATTTTTCCATGTTTCAACAGAGCAATGAGTTAAGTCATACCATACAAGCATGTATTTTCACATTATTCCACTTAAGTAACTTTAATTAAAATACTCAGACCATAAGGCATACTGTGCTACATGTGGAAGAATATTATACCCATAATATAATACTCCAGTGCATTTTCATATAATACACAAAAGAAATGGATGATAATTGTAAGGAGGTTAGATGAACTCCATGCTAAAGGTGAAGAATGATGATTCGATATTGGAAGTTTGAGTTCTCTAATCACAACGGATAACTCATTAACAGTTCAAGATTTACTTAACACTTCTGGAGTTCTGTTACTGAGAAATATTTCCAGATTCAGATACATTCTGAAACGAACACTTGTACAGATGAAAAGTCACATGTATAGAAATAATGGAAATTTCTTTCCTCTCTTGTGTATTGTACCAGGAAGTCAGTTATCCAAAACCTGCTATACCTATGATGTTTAGAATCTAAATGAACATGAACCAAGTATTTGAATATGAACAAAATGACATGTCATTTAGTTTTGCTTTCATCATGTGAAGAAAAAAAAAAAAAATTACAAACAAAATTGCATATATAAATTTGTGTGTAAAAATTTTGTCTCAACATAGCATTTAAAAGTACATGCACTTAAACATACATAAATCCTAGCTGCTGTCTCTCTTTATATTGCAGAGAAAAGAATAATTAAAACATAAAAAATTAACAGAAAATCACTGACAATGAATGAAACACAATGTACATGTACCGTACGAAGCAAACTTAAAAGTACTTGTGATGCATACGATATGGTTCAGGACACTAAAACACTGCCAGTTCCATATCTGAGGCTGTGACAAAAGGTCATGAGAGAGTGCATTGTCAGTTGACTACAAATAAGATTATGACACCTTTATATATTAATATGTCTTGCACCCAGGGCAAATGAGCGCAAGTCGTGCCAGGTGAAGTCAAGTCATAGCCGTTTTTAACCATTTTTCCTTATTTTCCGACTATGATACCAAAATATTTCTTTTTTTTTTTTTCTGATTAAAAAAAAACAGTTAAATTGACGTTTTGTGAAAAAAAAAAAAATTATTATCCTAGATGGAAAGTAGTTAAAATCGACCAAAAACAGCTGTATATCTTCGTTTCCCTGTGCGACTTCTGATTCATTTGCCCTGATCGCAAGACATATTTTCCTTTTTCTTGCCTAGAAGAGGAAAGTGTGTTCACACTTGGAATTTGTGAAACACAAGATACAAATGAGCCACTGATAAGCAAGAAAAATAGAAATAATAATAAAAAATGGTATGGAAATCAATAAAACAAAAATAAAAAGATTACGTGATTTTGTAATGTATAATCAGTTGACAAAAACTCACAACCTTTGTTTGCGGCCTCATCTCTCATTTATCTAGTCTAATATTAACTGTGATGTGACTGGGTGGACAGAGCTGAATGTACAATTGTTGATACATAGAGGGTTAATAAGGACAGTGGAAAGGGCAGTGAATGCACTTTACTTTCAGTGAAAAAACAATTTAGTTACAACTCTGTGCCAGGCATTCACACTCAAAGTTAGTCCCAATGATTTCTATGTCAGTCAACTCTTGATTTTCATATAAAATTCCAATCAATTCTCTCAGTCACATGACAATCAAAAAGATTAATAGCACGATTGAGAATAAAACATTTTGGCCAAACCGCATGAAAAAGCACTCTACATCTTAATGAAAACAAATGACTGCATGTGATTGTGAATTACAATGATTTTCTTTGAGCATGTGTCTTTATCACGTTAATTCAAGGCAGGCTGATGTTTAATCATAACTTGTGTTTCTCAGGTATAAAACAGCACAATTCAGACTCCAAGCATAACCAGTGTAGCTGATGCAGGAATAGCACAGATGGACTTTGAATGAGATGAATTGGGAGAGACAAACATGAAATAATCAACGTGCTTGACAGTAATGGCATCAATGCTTGGAATACTGTAGCTGTCATTAACCTGCAGCAGCTTTCATTGATGGACTTTTGAGAAATCATTTTGAACTCTAAGTTGTAGCTTCTGCACCTTTAACCTAGCTATTACAGAAAGTTACTAACTTTGATGTTCTGGCTTGCAAAGGACAGGCAAATTTCACTGATCTGAGTCCATGAAGGGAGAACAGCATGAGCTTACAAAGGGCTTGGCAGGAAAAGGGTTAAGATGGTCCAAGATACTACTTCTCTATTTCTGTTATAACTGCTGATAAACAATGCTTGTGCTACTGCTAATAAGTAAGGCGAACACAGAAATTATTTTCTCCGTTTCCGTGTCGGCACAATCTCCTCTTCAGAATCATCATCAAAGACAATGGCTGACTTCTTTGTCCTTTTGCTTGCCTCCCTTGCACTTGCAGTGCTAGATCTACTGAAACTGGATCTTGACCAATCATCATCACTGTCCTCAATCACAACTACAGCTTCTTCTTCAGAATCGTTGCTGGAAGTATAAAGACCAGACAAATGTCAATATTCATCCCCCAAATCTTTGATTTTCAAATACAATAGGCTCATCCAGTTCATGGTCAATGATGTCAAAAATGGTAACCAATCTTTTTTTTCTTCTGTTTTCCTCTGCTGCCTGTTTCTATAGAACAGTGGAACTCGGATATTAAGAAATTGAAGGGACCAGAATTTTTGTTTCTTAATATCAGAGTTTCTTAATATCCGACAGAGACCATAAAACCATGGGGACGATCCATACAGTGACTCATATTTACTATTGATTATTTCACCTGATAAGTGGCTCCTTACAAAGCTGGCACATGGGTTTTGCAAAGAAAAATGTTTAAGAATGACATTTTTTTTTTCAAACAATGTTCTATTGAAACTGGTAGGCTATTGAACAATACGTTTTACTCTGCGGTGAAAGTTAGAGTAATGTGCTGCAGTGAGTAGCAATAAACGCAGTTTAATTGATCACGATGGCCATTCCAAGACCATTGTCTGCGTATGTTAGATCTAGATCTATGATATCGCAGACCATTCCTTAACATGGTAAAGATTACTCCTCACCTCCCCTACCCCGCACATCTTGCCCAAACTGCTCTGCTTTCACCTGTGTGGACAAAGAAGCACCATCTCTACCCCAGGTTTTTTTACTTTGGTCCAGCCTATTGAATAAGTATCACGCAAACACTGTCACACCTTTAACCATTGGTGTGTAATCGTTAGGAATGGATGAACAAACAAAAAAGATGGCAAGGCGTGCTCAATTTAACCATCAATTTAACCATTTTTGACATGCCGCCACGTGGTTTTACTTGTCAGTCCCAGACCTCTGTCTTCGCGTATTACAATTTGGCAGAACATTTCTTAACACCTTAATGATGACTCTTCATCTCCCCCATCCGACACGCCCTGCCCAAACCACTTTAACTTCACCTGTGTGGACAAAGAAACATCGTCCCTACTCCAGGTTGACTTAACTGGGCCCTAGCCCATTTGCATACGTATCACGCATATGTTGTCTCGCCTTTAGCCACCAGTATGTAATTGGCACCGGTGGGCACTGTTAAGAGTGGTTAAGCAAACAAAAAGCTGGTCGCACGCGCAGCACTTTGCATAACCATATTCGGCACGCCGCCACGTGGTTTTGCTGGTCACTTTCAGGGAAAATTATTTCTCTATAACCGAGATTGGGAGGATTGGCATTTCGCAAATTTCCAGATTCTATTAGAAAAAAGAAGAAAGAAATAAAACAGGACTGCAGGTATTTTTTTTATATTTCTTTTCTTTATAACCAAGATTTTGCAACATCTGATTTTGTAATATTCAAGTTCCACTGTAATATTATTTCATGTTCAAGAAATGACAGTATAGGCTGGAAGGTGGTGTTAGTCACGTACATGTATTGTCTTACCTTAGTAGTGTATGTTATTGGGACAATATTTTCATTTCAAAGTAATATGAATGACCTTTTGAGAAGATCAGATTCTATACACCTCTAGAGATAAGTATATGAATATACAATGTATTTTTATAATACATGCTATACAAATGACAAAATCCCTTGTAAATCAAGCTCAGAGACTGGTTAGCAGCATGGGCTCCCTGTCTGGCATTTAGGTATTCTCAAAAGGATGATCCTGCTAAACATGATTAATGTGTGAAATAAAAATCTGATGATCTTCAAACAAACAACAACAATATGTTCATCTCACCAAACAGAAATGTTTACAGTTACTATTGGCAGCAAACTTTGCTGAAGGTGTTACTGTTATCAATGAGTTCATTACACCCCACTGCCATGAATTTCTACATATTGCAACACAAGGTTCTGTCCCTTTTATAATTTTTTCATTTAATCATGGTCTGCAATAATTAGCACATATGCTTGCAGCATTTACAGTACCAGTGTCTTCTCATTTCTATCTCCTTGGACCCACTTGATATTCATGTAGCTACCACTGCCTGTGGTAGTCTTTACCACAAACAAAACTCACAGCCACTGCTACAGTGGTGAATGCATTTTATCAATTAGAATTTAGTGTGAAACGAATATGCTTTTGGTAACCTTTTATGAGCAATAAAGAAGATCAAGTTGTTATATTCCATAATAAAAAAGGAAGCAGGTAGACTCGTCATGTGGTGCGAAGTATAGTTAGGTAGAAGGAACACTACATCCGCTGTAGATCAAAATTTATATTTAAATCTTCTTGGGACCACTGAATCCAGATCCTACCAGTAGGCGAATTTATACTGTTTTTCAGATTCCTTGCCTAGATGTTGATCAGATTACTGATATTACTATTTCTTTTTTAGCAGACTAAAATAAATAAGCCTAAAAGTTTAAAGGCTACTGGGCTGGACTAAGGCTAGGTCTAGTTTTGCTCTTCGAATGGTGAAGAATTGGATGAGGTCATGCCAAATGGGTCTGTCCACCATGAGTTCTGGTTCTGTGAATCAAAATGATACCTGGATTAATAATTTACAAACCAGGTAATATTGTTTGCAAGTTTGACAGAATTCATTTGAAAGCTGTGAAAGCTAATAAAAGTAAGTTTCATTCAGATTGAAAGCTGGTAAAAATCATGCAGTGCAAAAATTCAAGCAAAAATAGCAATTGTGGATTTCTGCCAGACCAGAATACAACACATCTCTATCCTATTATTATATCAATTATCTACATACCTTGACAGTTGTCTATTTCTTGAAGATCTGGAAGTTGATGAAGAGAAGTGCTGATTCAGAGTACCCATCCTTCCTGTCCCAGCCACAGCTGTCTTGGTTCCCCGTTTGTTCTGGCCTCCCCTTGAGCTGTGACCACCACGAGCAGATGTAGAAGCAGTTCTTGAATCTGATGAATTTGACAAGTAATGAAACAAGATCCCATAGAAATTCTTCTAAATCTTAATCAATTTTTTTTTCTTTTTTAATTGACTACATTAATGTCTAGGTTTTAAGTTTGTTGCTCAATCAACCAATTAGTCAAAGGAAAATAAGTAATCTAATACTGACTGATCTGACATTAACAATTAATTTGCATCACTATTACGATGACTATGCAGAATAATGTTTGTAGTAAACTGGTAGTTCGTCCTACATTGTTTCCTAGTTTGAGATCTAAGTTTGCAAAACTTCATACTATTTAATTCTATCTGCTTGGACTTCAGTGATATCTATTACACTTATACACAGCTAAAATTTTGGAATGTCATGACCAACAGTTACCTACCTAAATCATCATCATTTACTGAAGACCCACGTCCTTTTCCCCTCCCTCTTCCTCTGCCTCTTCCTCTTCCACGGCCTCGGGCAGATGTAGAAGCGTCTTCACCATCATCATTATCGTCATCATCCGACATCCACATACTGCTGCCACCATTACTGACTTGAGACTCGCGTTTGATTACAGCTTCTTTCAGTGCTTCTTTCACTTCCTCTTCCACCTCACCTTTTTTACTTTTGCGCTCCTCTTTAAATCTCACAACTGCGTTATCTATTTGGTCCTCTGATGTGTTGCGCTGTTGTAGATGACCCTTCGGACAAAAGTAACAATTTCATAGGTCTTATCATGCAACTTGGTAGTTTAAACAGCCTCTAAAATAATGCACTACTTTACGGCAATCAGTTTATGAAATGTACTTACAAACAATGACATCACCACAAGTCAATTTCAGCTGCTTTTGAAAAATAGGACAAAAATCATTCTGCGCAAAGAAAGTTTGCAACATTTATAAACACCGTTTATATAGCAAAAGAAACAGAGGTATTGTCCAAAAGACTTTGTGGCAAATTCTTTTTGTATTAATTAGGACATTTGTTTAGTGGTGATAGCAATTAATATCATTAATATCAAAACTCAAAGCCTCAAAAAAAAAAACAACTCTTAAACAACTGTGGAAGGAGTGTAACAAGATGGTGAACTTAGCTGACTTTGTACTTATGTTTTTTAGATTGCTGTTTTCAATCAAGTCAGTGAAAGATGTGAGAATAAACAATACATCTTTCTGCCAGATTGTTCGTTTCAAAGTGAATGAAATAACTATTTACTTTGACTTATCCATTTCAAGTTCATGCTCTGTTGTTGTTTGTTTTTTTTTTCATTCTCTTCTTTTTCTTCTATGGCAGTTTATAATCTTAAATGTTTTGAAATAAAATATTTAACATTTTATATTATAGAACTATGAAAATGATAAAGCTAAATATAACTACAAGATATCCTCTTGCAGCACTGGTTGCACATTGTAGTTGTATACAAACATATTTTAACCAAATGTCTCGCAACCAGTCAAAATGAGATGTATGTTGATTATTTACCAAATGGGGTTTTTGGTATCACATGAAAGCTTATCTCATACCCTTCCAGGTGGTGAAAAAAGTTTTAAACTAGCTTTATTATAGCCATAGGTATTGCAGTTCAAAGAGACGAGGAGGGGCCCCCAGCAAATGACCAAAGTCCCCAGAAAATCAAGTTTAAATGAACGGTCGAATGCATAAATCTACATACCTACCTCATAAAAATTCGATTTTAATGAAGAAATACACTGTATTTGTAAATCAAGGGTAAGACCAGTACTATCTTGTTCCGAAATGAATGCACTTTCCATTTCTGCAATGGAAAAAAATCTGAACCCCCTCATCACATCCAAAGCCCGATTTCTCCATTCTAGCCCAGCGACTTACATCTCATTTTGACTGGCCGCGAGACAAATTGTCTGAATTTTTTCCTCCACCTTTGCTACAAGGATGTGATACTATCATAAATTATGGCACAATCACCTCTCTCTCCTTTCTGCCCACATTCCATCCCCCTTCCCCTCCTAATGTATATTTGAATCGATAACATAAACTATGAGGATATTAATTCTTGGATCTTCTTCTAATTTGACTGGCTGTGGGTTTGTGAAAGTCATTGTTACTCGTTGACAGATGCTGGTAATGACAGGAGTACTCAATGTAACAGAGCGAAACCAACCAATCACTGACTGGTAAAACTTTCTGCTGCTGCTGCATTCTACTTTTACTAGTTCTAGTGTAATTCATATTCACCACTCACAACTTGTGATTTGGATCTTTCTTCTCTCTTGACTTCATCCATTTGCAATGCATACCCTGTATTTCCAGTACTTTCTATTTAACTTACAAGAACTTTATGTTATTAAAAGTCCTTGCAATTCTCGTGCATAAAGACAGAAAGATATATAACATGACCAGCCAATATGCAAAAAAGGACAAATAATGAAAGTAAAATTTATATTTTTATTCCCTATTATTCAAAGTCACAGCACCAGTGGCCTCAAACTGAAATGAGCAATCTCCACTACATTCTAACCCTAAAAGTGTCAGAAGGTCAATCTGCTCATCATAGTCTGCATCTGAATGACTTTTTAGGAATAATAATAATATTTAAAATCATTAAAAACAGTACTTGTCCTTCAGTGCCATCTAGGCCAAAGCTGTCATCAAGTGAGCATTAGTACTAGTAAATATTACAATGAAAACAGTCAGGTAGTTTAAACTAAATAGCTCTAAGGTTAATGTTGTGGAGAAATCTGTCATCTCCACCATCTTTTACTCACCTGTGTTTTTTTCAACTGGTACTTGACCAACTCACTAATAGCTTCTCTCTCTTCTTTATCCACATATTCTTTCACTGCTTCACTCATTCCCTTCTCACTCAAGAGTTTCAGCTGAAACTGTTTCAAAACGTGATTTAAAGTCAAGTTTAACTACATATACATGTACATATACATCATGAGACGAAAACAGTATACCCCAAACAAATGCTCTATTTGCGAAATGCAACTGTTGATGGCAGACACTACTGGCTACCATTTTTTTACAGGGTGGACTGAACTTCTTCGAAATATTAATATTCGACAACAGATAAATCTTCTGGGTTAAGGGTAATGATACCCTGGTCAAGGAAATTACTTATCATCCACTAAATTCATGTCCTCTTGCTACATTTAAGGAGGAAAAAAACCATTAAAAACAACAAAAAATCCCAAAATATTTTATCTAAGTATATAAAACACATACATTTACCTATTTCAGACATCTAAAGGAAATGTATTCTTTAGCATCTATTATTATCAATTTCACTGAAAAGTCAAATTTCTGGTACTGACATGCCCTTCCCATTTTGGCAACCACCAGCATGACTTAAATAGTAAATAACGTAAAGGGGCTAGCCATTTCGCCTAAGTCAGACTTAGGCCAAAAGTGAACTATCACACAGATTAATTCCTTTTTTCCATCTTTAGATGTCAGTCTTGAGTTCAGTAAACAAACTCACAATAAAAGTTTTGTCCTTTTGTTGTAAGTCACAGTTGCCTGTTAACAGTTAGCGTTTTCATTGAATATCTCAAAACTTGGAAAAATGATTTAGGCCAATTGGCAAGCCCATTGACGTTAATATGACAGCCTTACTGCACCCTTATGAAATTCTAAGAGACATAAAAGGACTGGATAAAATGCCACAAATTAAAATCGGTCTACGCAAATGAGTAACAGTTGATAAGGCAGACCAAAAACATTCAGTATAAATGACAAAATGAACCATCCCTAATCTGAAACAGTTACAATGCGTCCACTTAAAATAAATTCCCTTAAAATTATATCTTTGCTTGAAGTCAGCCTCTTTTGGCAGTTCTTTCATTTTTCCCTTTATTTTAAGTTTCTAAAAAAAAAAAAAAAAAGTCAACAAATTATTGTGGTCCAAAAGGGTTGGTTTGTATATGCTCAACTTATATGTAATATATATATATATTGTCACAGTTGGGCACAAACCGTGTTAACTGCAAAATGGGCAACTTTAAAGAAGAAGGAAAAAACTGTTTTGTGTTCGCCAAAAGTTGTCCAGACCCTTGTTACATTGTTTTTACGGTAAAAAATACACATACCTGACAGCCAGAGGTAATAAAATTTGATGGAAGCATTTTGATGACTTTGAAGTACAGATACACAGTTTGCATTCCCCTTTCTATCGACACTTACATGGTCTATCTGTGTACGATGCAGGTAAGCAATAGGCTGGTCAGTTGCAGACCCACTTAATGCCGTAACAAGCTAGGTACATGGAATGCGATGTTCGTGGGACCAGAGCCATGTTGCCATGTTTCAAGGTAGGAACACACAGCAACATTAATGTTAATTCCTTGATCAGGTTAAGAGTCCAGGCTCAATCTGATTTTTATTGCATCAATTTTGAAACAATAAGTACCTGAAATTCTCTTAGACTATTTTTTTATTCTGTGTGTGTGTGTGTCTGTGTGTGTGCCCACGAACATGAGCATGCATGTGTTGTCGGTATTTGTTAAGTTGTTTAGTTGGTCACCTTTGTTTGTTTTAGCAGCATCTGCAATGTTACATTGCATTTAGTAGTTTTTGAGGTCAGTCATAGAAGTAAGAATATTTATAATAACTGCCAAAAATAGACCTGTCTCGATTAGCACATTCTGCAAAATCCCCGGCATCTATTTTTAGAAAGGGGGCAGCTGACCAAAAAAAGGCCTACTCATCAAGGGTTAGAATTGGAAGGATGGTTGACAAAACATGCTGTTGGGACGTGTGTAAATGCGATTCAAGGCAAAAAGATCAAGAGGATATGAAAGTGGTGACTTCAAAAGATTTTCACAGCCCAAAACCCAACGAGAAAGATATATGGAGTAGATAAGGCGATGCAATCGCCCACATAGCTATCAGCAACATTGGTTACCACTATTTCGTGTGCTTGTAGGCATTGTATGTTTTAAGTGTGCCCTTTTGTTTAACAAAGCAACAGCAAGATTTGTATTGCTTATCCATAGTTTAAGTTTGAATATTAATAGTTTATCTGGCAGGGGCTGGATCAAGATCTATATATAATGTCTCATCTAGTACTACGTGGCTCCTCTAAGTCAAGATATTTTACTTTCAAACTACCAACAGAATCTGGATATAAGAATATAAGTATAGAATTTATACTCAACACCAATGAATACTTTATATCAAGGTTTAAATAACAAAGCTAAAGAAAAGAACTGAACTGTGTAGAGAGAGAACTTGTGTAGATATAATTTATCACCCAGGTTCCACTGTAATGAAACTCCAACACCATATCAAGCTAGTCAGGGTTAGGTGTTGTCCAGTGTTTTTATTTATTTAAAAGAAACGTGGGCTTAATGTAAGGTCTTGTGAACAAGAGTATGTTGAAAAGGCATTGTGCTGCTTAAGATACTTGAGTGAGTAGGCCAAGAGCTTTTCTGTACCTTGATTATATTGTTCTCATCTTTCTCCACCTCCTATATCATAAAATTAACGAAACAAGCTTATACCTCACAATGCTCAAATGGTGAAATGAAAATAACATTAACTGAAATCAAATGTGATTATTATGGTAATGCTCACTATTTAAACCTGACGATAATGCAAATTCATTACGCTCATTTCATGTTAATTTTTATGGCTGCTCTGAGCTCATATAACAGGACCGTAGATCTATACCTTGGTCTGCTAACTTGCAAATAAAGTCCATCAACAGATCAGTATGTTAGATCTCAGTCCATCTGGATGTCAATCTCGATCTCGTCTAGTCTGTATCTGAATAAATTATAGATCCAAACCTTGGCCTAAGCCGAAATTATTATTACAAATAAAAAAAAAAAAGAAATCGCCTAGATGCTTGTTTGTTTGTGTTGGGGTTTAACGGCACATCAGCACGATAACGGCCATATTGTGCCTAACACGGTAGATGTGTAAAATGCGAGGCTTATCAGTATCACTAATAAATGAACGAATAAACATTTTACGCAACTTAGATCTAAGTTTGATTCTATCCGATGGGAGATAGAAAATAACGAGAAAAAAAAAAAAGGGGGTGGGGGCGTATCAGACCGTAAGTAGGATAAAGATCTAGATCTTTGCACGTGTGTAATCTCCAAAATTAATATTACACAGAGACCACTCTGTTCCGCAGAAATTCTTGCAAAAACAGAATATTCTATTCTTTGCTCCGAACTAACTTTTTGCCATTCGCCATCATAGAACACACGTGAGTGCAGCTCGATATCTGCCCCTCTTCTAAAAATAGCGCTCGAAATTTTCGGGCGATGAACTTAATCGAGACTCTTCTATTCCTGTGTGGATGGCACATATTAGGTTAATGCTGATCATATACTCGCATGGAAAGTATTTAAAGGAAGAGTAAGGACAGTCTGAGACAGTCGATTTTTGTTGTAAAAGGGTAAAACATGATATATATATATATATAAAATAGCTTGCCCAGAAATCTCTTCTTTCCCTTTAAAGCTCGTTTCACACATTCTCGGACTAAGAAAGTGATTGTTTTTCTTCAGCCTTTCAATCCTAAGAGATAAGATTATCTCGGCTTTTAGAAGTGGTCAATTTTTGCTGAGAATTTTTGTGGGTAGAAATTTGGAGTTTGGAAATTTTGCCCCCACAGCGCACTCAGGCCTACTCTTCCATCGATTTTCAACTGCCAAGAGTTCTTTAACGTGCGTAGGGTACACACGGGACCTCCGAAATATATTCGCCCTTATCCGAGAAGGCGAGACGTCGGGCTTCCCTACCCACAGGAAGCCAGGGACAGTTGAATCACTGAAAAAAAATGCGGGTTTTCGATCTTCGTGTCCCCTTATCCCCCGATGCAGAACCCGCGAGTCGATCCCGGCCGCTCCATGAGCAGACGCCATACCCATTGAGCTACTGCGTCCCCACTAAGAAAGTGCATTATGTCCAAACATAATAGAATAACGAGAGGCTGGAATTGGAGATGACGAGAGATCACTGCTATAACAAGAAAAGAAAGCCTAAGTTCAAGACTGTCACTAACTTGAATCCTCAAACAAAAGACTGTTTTCTGACATAAAAGCACACGATATACATTATAAGTATAAAATCCACGAATCTCACTAGACAATGGCTCACTGTGCAAACTTTCGTCCAAAAAAAAAAAAAAAATTAAAACAGATGTAAACAAGTCCTTTTGTGTGTTGTATTTGTTGTGTCCATAACAGTAAATACACACGCATGCACGCAAGCACAGACGCACACTGGAGGTGAGGGGTCATGAATTTGAGAAGTTGGAGAGCCACCTCAATAAAACCATAAGATCAGAAAGCAACATAAAACTAAAACCACCGAGGCGTCTCCAACTACCGCAATGCGGCACAAGTTCCGCCGCAGTGAATTTGACTGGGTGCTGAAGGATTACGTACACCGAACTCCGGGTGGGGAGCTGCGCCGCAATGGCTCTGTGCTTGGGCGTCTGCCTCAGGGTGAAAACAACTCACGTCGGTGAGGTTGCGGGCCGGGGTCGACTCGCGGATCCTCCCATTGTGGGATGGAAGGACAGGGAGATCGAAACCCCCGCTTTTTCTTTTTTTTTTCATTGGCTCAACAGTCTTCTGGCTTCCTCTGGGTAGAGAGGTCCTACGTCTGGCCCTCTCGGATAAGGGAGAATATACATGTATAATATTATGTAATTCGGAGACCCAGTGTGTGCGTTACGCACGTTAAAGAACCCTTGTCAGTTCAAAATCGATGGAAGATAGGCTGCCTGCCGGTGTCCGGCAAAATCTCCAAATTCTAAATTTCTGCCCACAAAAATTGTCACAAAATCAGGCAGCTACTTAAAGCCGAGATAATCCCTACTATCCCTGGATTGAAAGGCGAGAAACAAACAATTGAACTCCAAATGAACCGTTGTAATATGACTGGTGAACTGGTTTCTATCAGGAAGAAATTCTAAGCCAATAGGCATGTATGCGGGACTTTATATGGGAAGTCCCAATTTGAAAATCAATCATGAACAAAGGAAGTTATAAACTGCTTGCAAGTCCTTCCAACTGTCATTTATGTCAAGGTATCATGGTGGGGAATGGCAACAAAAAGAAAGAGTGCAGATAGCTCTCATACCAAAGTATTAGAAAAGTCCTCTTGTGTTCATTCCTTCCATTCATTGGCTATTTGTCATATCCATTCACTTACTTTATCACAACTAAAAAACTATGGCTCAGAATGATTTTAAAAAAAAAAGCAGAGGAAATGAAAGACAGACAAACTATAGAGTGAGTGAGTATTTGACCACTGAATCTGTTCTCTGACCATCCATATGTCCGTTCTTCATTTATCCACTCACCTCTGTTGCCACAAGTCTTCTCCATTCATCTCTCCTGTCTTCTGTACGATATGCCCATCAATCCATTCAAATGTCCATCTGTTCATATTGCCATCCATCTATTCATAATTCCATCTGTCCCTCCATACTCCAACCCACTCACCTACCCACCCACCCATCCATCCATCCATCCATTCATCCATCCATCCATCCCATCCCATCCATCCATCCATCCATCCATCCATCCATCCATCCATCCATCCATCCATCCAACACCCATTCTCTCAAGCAGCACTTAATAAACAATAAAAGGACAACAAAAGTGCATTTGCTAGTGTTTCCTATAAAAAACTATATTTCTCTCAAGATATGCCAAGAGATCTTTAACATAAGTAGACTAGCCATGGGGTTGGGGGGGGGGGGGGGGGGGGAAGGGTGGGGGGGCTTAGG
>JBCAUA010435855.1:0-17738 GCA_038406235.1 Peronia verruculata | reverse complement strand
TAGATAGATAGATAGATAGATAGATAGATAGATAGATAGATAGATAGATAGATAGATAGATAGATAGATAGACAGTGTGTGTGTGTTGGGGGGAGGGATAAACGATTGAGAAGGCATAATATGAGAAACGGCCATGTAGAAAAGCGAGGGAAATTATAACAGTGTTGGCAGCATTGAGATTAATATCATACAAAAGCATGACAAAGTGTAACTGAGTACTGACATGAACTTGGCGGTTCAAAAGCATAACATTAACAACATAATATTATCTCTGTTTATTTTGTAGAAACATAGTCAATATACCGCTGTCAGTTTTTGGCCATCTGTTCAGTGACACACCAGGATAGCGCTGTGTACTAGATTGCCTTGATCCCATTATACAAATGGACTTATCGAATTCCACAAACAAACAGGTCATCAGCAACGACTGACTGTGTTTACAGACTGTTCAATAACATTTTCATTTCACCATTCACAATCAGCAAAGACTCAATAGGTATTTATACATTCATTATCAGAAAGAAATGGCAGGCTTTCAGCCTTTCATCAGCAAACACTCAAACAGTGTTTAATATACAGACACTTATTGTGTTTTACCTCTGGAAAGCAACAAAAACTCAGCATTTATTATGTAACCTTCATAACTGCAAAAACCGTAAGATATCATGTTTAACCCTTCATATCTGTAAAGCGTCAGTGCTTGTGTACTATCATACCTGTGAGTCAGCACTTGGTTACTCAAACTAGCAAAAGCTCAGAATATACCTAAGGCCGTAGCCACACTGCATGCAACCATGTTGTGAGCTTGCAAGACGCAAGATAGCGGAGGCGGGTATAACAGAAAAAGCGAGCTGACACGCCGGCTGGCCATGTGGTAAGACCTAGACACACTGCAGTCCTCGGCAATGAAATGACTTTGGCCTAAAATCGAATAGTTCAGCAACATTTTGGGAAAATTTCATCGACCCGCGAGAGTTTGACACACTTCTTGGCGTGACCCTGTTACGGTAGATACGAAATTTATGATTTTAACTCTTCTCTATGAATGACAGACTCGTAGCCAATTGAACCGCGATACTGTCCAAACAATACTAGTAGTGGGTAGTGTTAATAATTACGGAGGAACGAGAATGACGTACTTCCGGGCTAGAGTAAAAAACCCACGGCTCAGACCGGAAATGGGGGAAAATCTTGTAAACATGAGCACGTCACCTTCAATGTGATTGTATGTTGATGTACTTGATCGCGGTAAGTTATCAGTATTTTATATTCCATCGTGACCATGGACTTCAAGATCAAATCTTGTTTAAGAGCTTTAAGATTATATATGAGCGAAAACATAAATGATTTTAAGAAACAGGACCTCGTTGATTTGTCTCGAAGTGCTGAGAATCTAGGCATCGAATTGGACCCAGATAGTGTTTTGGAGTGTAAGACTGGCATTCTAAAGGCGATAGCACCAGCTAATAGTATAAGCACAAATTAACCCATTCTTAACCAGCTTGACGTGTCAAATGACTTAAGCCAAATTCTAAGTGTTAAAATCATTTGGCATCGTATCTTACCTTGCCTAGTTGAGAGACTGCGAATGCCCCATATGGCCTCACTTCCGGGCTGGAAACTTACTTCCGGCGGGAAACCCGTTGAGGTTGTTCTGAAATCTTTTTGAACTCTATTTTGCGGCTGCAGTTCGAGAGTTAGAAATAGACACAGATGCACTGTGGTCGTGACCTAGCCGGCCATAATCAAGCAAAATCTCCTTAGGTACATATCTAAACGACTCAGAGAACAATGCCTCACTCGTGACTGACTAACTGGTGTTTTTGTTGTAATTGCTTTAAAAATAATGATCAATGCAATTTCTATAGTAGATTACAAGGTATTCCAAGGTGTATTTTCTCTGCTTTGGCCCCCACCTGATAAACTAATCCTTAAGTATACTACTGATAGCTGTTTGTAGCGGTCACATTCTCGTCAACATTTTGCGACAACAGACAGAACTTGGTCATGGTAACCGATGGGTTTAATTCTGTGTGCGAAAACTACTTCCGGAGGAGTAAGGGGGGTGGGGTGGAGGAGATGCGTATGTGCAAGGAATGGGGGGGGGGTCAAGGTTCAATGCCTAGAAGGCCGTTTTCTTAGCAGGCACTGGAGCGCTCAGAGCAAGACGAGGCACAGAAGGAGTCTTGGTCATCAAGTACTGCAGAGGAGATCTCCAAACATACCGATTCTGGAGCCAATGGACTAGGATCTCTTCCGCCGAGAGCATGGGATTGCTCTATGCAGCTGCTCCTTCACTTAACTCTTTTAATGCCACGAACCTTTCTTGTATATGAAGAGCGAGCCAAATTGAGGCACAGGTATCTGTGTAAACTCACGTTTGCAAGACTGTGAGGGCGAGTACGTGCTTCCACCTTTGGGCGGCATAGCCATATGGAATCCTACTGATGTTAGACAGTTAATGTCATTCTCGATCTCTGGCAAGCAAAGAACCGAAATTACCATTTTTAAAGCTGAATATCGAATACATGGCAGGGTAGAGGCCTTGACACACATTGATTTCAGCTCAGAGTATGACGATTCAAAGTAAAAATATAAAGTTTTTTAAGAAAATGCATGTATTTTATTACTCCTAGACAGAAAGACACGTTGTATAGTTAAACCAGCATATGCAACAAGGATTTAGTATATGTGCAGATGAACATACATCAACAGAGAGCCGGTGTATATATATACTCACAATCAGCAGCGATTCGGTATGTCTGATTTTCCCCCCTCTACATATAGAAAAAATAAATTATTATGTATGCATGATGATTTTTTTTTGTTTCAGTAGTTGTAAACCGCACTTTATATCCTTAGGCAATACATGAATATGTCAGGGATATGTAAGACACAATAAACAATTTAAATTAAAATCAATTTCAAATTTCTTGTTTTCATGGCTAACAGCAAATGAAATCATTATATTTTCATGTCGTTTGGAAAAAATATAATATGGTTCCTACGAGAAGAATTTTGGCTCTTTTATTGTTCCATTGTCCTGCAATTTCCTTTTTAATAAAGTGTCAACAGTTATGTTTAACGTGTTAGCTATGTTCATTTACCTTTTCCATCTTTCTTTAATATGTTTTTGTTTTTCTTAATGAATGTGGCCAATACAAATCACAGCCGGAAGTAGGAGATTTAATGGAAGTCAGTATAATGAGTAAAGTTTTCTGAGTTTCCATTAGACAGCTACATTTTCTCACCTTATTTCACTATCTTTAAAAAGAACAATTTATCTTATCTATACAGAAGATGATTATATTCAGCAAGGCAGGAAAAAAAAAAAAAAAAAGGAGGCTAGCTAAAGCAGACAGAAAATATGCATTATAAAGTTAACTTACGAAAAAGAACTAAATTTCGTAAATTCCTAAATTAAAGCTATGTGGATTTGGTATGGTAGCAATCGGACAGACACAGAACTGTTTGACTTCAAAAATTGTAGTTTATTATCCATTTTACTGGTAATTGTTTTACAATGTTCAAAATTGTTTGGACTTTGTATTGTATTATTATCTCACTGGTGAAAAAATCTCGGTGACATAATATGATTTTCAAAGTTTTTCATGCATTTGTCCACTCAGTTATTAAAAATAAATAAATAAATAAATAAATAAATAAATAAATAAATAATAAATAAGTAAATAAATAAATAAATAAATAAATAAATTAAAAATAAATAAATTATTTTGGTATAAAACAGAGAGAAAAATGCAATGATATCTACGATCACGTGGTAAAACATTGAAAAACTAATACTCATTCCTTTGGAATCTGAGATTATTTATAAACCATTTGTAGATCACACAAATAAAGTTGAATAGTTCTGTCACCTTAAAATGCAGAGGATATTTAACCAGATAACAGAGACTAATGTGAAAGACTTTTACAAAGACACTCTCACCATCATTTATCTGAACATTGAAGAAGACGTTACATATGCGCTCAAGCCAACAAATTACAATAGATGTATGTTTGAAACTGCACGAACAAGGTGTGTTATTCGTGAAAATTCGGAAAAAAAGACTCGGCTCTAAGAATAGAGAAACGAGCAAGATATCTGCATAATACCGAGCACTTATAATGCCTGAATAATGTACTATTACCTGATGTTGTACATCTGTACACATAAAACCTCTTGGATATTTCCACGCTGTGTGAGAAATAAGGAACGGAAGTGAGAAATATTTTTGTATTGTATGGCCAGTTTTTTGGCATCTTTTTCTCTACATGTATACCAAGTCTTGTTGTATTTCCACCGTTAAATAACAGGAGTATACTGTAATAGAAACAAATATAATGTCTTCAATGAAAGCAGTTTTTGCTTACTATTGCGCACTTTTACTTACTACTGAGTGGTTAATGTAACAATTTATCCCTTGAATTATGAATAAGAATCTCATGGTGACTCAGTAGCGTATGTATTATTGTTGAATCATGATATTTAATGCTTTTAAAAGAAACCCAGGAATCCTAGAGAAAATTAACTCTAGTAGGCTCTCCCCAAGATATAAGCCGTGGCCCTCACTGATACTGTTGTAATATGGTGTTTTCCCTTTGTCGTCTGAGCTCTGAAGTAATTCGTTGCCTTGAGGTCATTCTTATGTATGCCCCGTTCCTACGGTTATAACATTCTGGTTTAATATAGCAACTAACGAGTTTTTGTTTTCCAAAAAGAAATGTAAATTAAAAAACAAACAAATAAACACTCAAACGTCATTGAGGGGTCATTCTTATGTCATAAAAAAGCATTCTTTTATCACATAGGGCGTTAAGCTTTTCTTTTCCACCAGCAGATTTTGTTTGTATATCTCGACTAATTTTATTTGAGGCTCCCGCCACCTTCTCCATTAGCCCTACCTTTTTTCTCTTATATGACATTGTGGATGATAAATGAACACGCGCCAAGCTCAAGTGAAGTCCAAATAAACACAATATGGAATACCAAACTCACTCGCTTCCATGAAAAGATTGTACGGTTAAATGTGTCCATCAAAATATGATGGAGAAACGACTTTTTTTTTAGATTTACGAATAACATCAAAACTTCATTGGTGCAGTTTTGTTGTTGCTGTTGTTGTTGTTGTTGTTGTTTTCATTTTGTTTAGATGGAAGACATAGAATGGAAGAGGACTGAGCCGATGCCTATGTGAATGTACGTCAGTTATGAAAGAATTTGACTTTGGGTAGTAGGGAGTGGGATGCTGCAGGGAGAACGGAAAAAAAAAACGGCCCAAACATTTACATTGTAATGTATTGAGATGTACTTTATATCTGGTTCATTAAAAAACTTCCCTATTTCAAAACCAAAAATAATTGTGAACATTTGTTTTCTTTTTTTGCGTATCATCAACTTAGGACCTTGTTATTAAGGCTGTCCAATACATTTTTGAGTCCACGTGAAATACTCTAGTACCCCATTCATAGATACTAACCCAAGGGAGCAAAACACATAAATAGGAACTGTTACTTGCTGCCAGGATTTCTTGCAATTTTCTATTTCCATCGCCATGTATTAACTTTAGCTCTGACCCCCCAAAAACATCAGAATTTACTATCTTCATTTCATGAATACCATATCGATTTTTAAGTTCCGTAATACAGCGGCTTTGAAGACGACTCCAATCGGAGTTCAGGATAGTAAAACATGGGGAATGAAATTAGTCTTTTTGCTCACGCGACATTTTACGTTTCTCTTAGATGAATCTCCTTCTTTACAAAGTCTTCAGCATATTTTGTTAAATCGCACTTTTCTGCCTGATCCATGGTAGTAACTTTTTGGTAATGTATATTTCCTTCTAACTTTAGTTTAACCTCTTTTCAAAGCATAACATTGTAAGAAAGAAACGGGCTTACCGATTCTGGAAAGAAAATGACAGCATCTACACAGTTCTATTCTGATTCTAAAAGCGAGCTAGGGAATAAATCCATGAGCGGTGAAGTTTACAAACGAAGGGCTTCCTCATCATCCCCACCTTTCAAAGAAGCTATAAAGAAGAAATACTAGTGAACACGTCCGAGCTTTTGCATCATGATTATACTTATTGTAACCTCCCTCATTATGATGTTGCAGTTCCCTTTACTTCTTGTCTGCTCGCTATCTATAACGTCTTCCAAATCTTCGTTATTTCTGAATTCCTATACAAATAGGGCTGGCCAGTTCTTTCGCTCATTTCAACGTTCTTTCCTATGTATTCCTAATACTGTATACGATTGTGTATGTGTAGAAAAAAAAAAGTTAAAGAAAATCAATAGCCAAGTCTTTCATCCCATAGCCCAGATATAGTACAAACATGTAGTACATTAACCCGAGTTGCGCTAATAGAAAGTGCTACCGTGGCCAGTTCTGTGAAGATAATTATATTTATCCATGCTCAAGAGACTGGCCGTCTATGTGGTAATGCAAGTCGAGTACTTTATTACTAGAGTAAGTCATTAAATATGATATACGTCATAAAGAACTTGGAAAATCGGTTTGAAAAATGCAAAGTATAACAGCAGGTCTTTGGCATGATCTCTTTGACACTCCTAGCGGTAAGAACAATTGAAATGGTATTATTTTACAAAGTCCGCAAACTGAAGTCTCATCAGTTAGGGGTTTGCCATATTTTTAGGCTGGTGTGACATTTTTGTCTGCCTGTAATGTGAACGTGTCTTACATAGCATAAACAGCACCTCATCAGCTGGAAATGAAATGCCATTTTAATCACTAATAAAAATTATCTTTTCTTACTTTTTGTTACCTTAATTATTATTATTATTATTATTTTGGTTGGGGGAGGGGGGAGGTGGATAAAGTCATATCATCTGTGGATATGCCAATTATTCTAACTGTTTGTCTGAGTCTGTTTATGTAGTTCCAATCTTGTAACTGATGCAAGTATTATTAAAAAAAAAAAAAATAAACAAATAAATTTCACTGACGAATTCGTATCAGGATGATCAAGAAAAATTGAAAATGTGAACATTTGAGCAAAGTCATTGAAATGGCGAATATATGATAATTATGACAATGCCTGTCAGAGCGATAACATTTCCAATGAAAGGTCAATGAAAAAAACAGTCTGACTAGAAAACAACATATGGAAGGCTCCGGGGATTTCCCTAATTACAAATCCGTCATGAGAATGTCCGCTTTCATGTACGAGCTTGTGGTGGGGACGGGCCTCTGGACACTTCCATTCATGTTACCATTTATAGTAGTCCTGTCCACGGCGTCCGCGCATTCATCTGGGGAGGTAATTTCAGATCTGCACAGATTATTACCCTCACAGCAGGATGAGTCTGCCTTGCCGGAGTTATCCCCCTTACAGAGGAAATTGGAATCCGTATTCTGAGCGGGTTCCTCAATGAAAGATACTGATACTCCACCCCTTTTCTTACCACCTTTAGAATTGTTCTTTCTACAGCTTTTATTAACCTTATTGCACGTGTTTGTGTCTTTCTCATATGTACATTTGGCATCTTTCACTATGGCTGAGCAACACTGCGAGGTTTTCGCGCTGCCTGAGTCAGAGAGCCCAGGCCCACTGGATACAAGTGATCCATCACAGTTTCTCAAATTAGCCAGCTTTTCGGCATCGCTAAGCGACTCGTCACTGACAACAAATTTGTTCGGGGTCTTTTCTGAGGGCACTCCTCGTGCAAGATTGTCCTGAAATTTTGAAGACACAGGTGGAGAGGACTTACAGTATTGACCAGATTTTCTTCTCATCAAACCATGACTTTCTCCTTTGGAAGTCTTAATCTTATCTGGGAAATCATTCTTATTTAGGTCGTTCAGTTCTTGGGTTCTCTCGTCAGATTTGTCCTTTCTGATGACGTTGACGCTTTCGTTGAAAGAGACCACGTTACCCCTATTTTTAGCCCTGTTACATTTGATACTGTTTTTCGATTTCTTCAAGCCGTTAGAGTTACGATGCGGATGGTGGTTGCTGGCTTGTTGATAAGGCTGTAGGTGGTGAGGGGAGTAGGTGGTGAATGTGGCGGCTGCTCCTGGCGGTGAAGACTCGTGCGAATGTTCATATCCCAAGCTCGAGTAGCGAGATGTTGTTATCGACTCTCCGTCATCGCCGTAATCGTCGCTTCTCTCCATGGATCTGACGTCACTTCCGGTGTGACTGAGACAGTTGCCACTGGGTGACTGATCTGTCATGACCGTTGGAGGCGTGTCCTGGCGAGGCGGAGAATTGTTATTGGATGAGAGGAGAGACTTAGCCTCTGACAGCCTTCGATACGTCGACTCCTCCAGCTCAGTCATCCACGCATTCTGTTTGTTTTGGCCGCAGCAAATCCTGGTGAAACTTTTCCGAAACACCTGATTGAACGCACAGTAAATCAAAAAGTTGACGCTGGCGTTCACTGCCAACAAAGTGTCGGTGATTTCTCTTATCCCCCGCACCAGGAAACCGGCCTCGTGATAGCCGACACCGAAGACTGTAGACAATATGGCGTCAGGTGTTATACAAATGAGGAAGGCAAGTATGACAACAATCATCATAATGGTGATGCGATGCCGCGAGTTTTTGCGCCGTTTGCCTTTAGTGCGGCGAAGTGCGCAAATAATACAAGCGTTAAGAACAATGAGAACGAGCAGAGGGATGATGGAGCGCAGCAGATTCTGTGTCCACGTATAGATATTTACAAAGTCTTTGTTCCTCCACATTTCCGTCAGTTCGACTTCTAGACGAGTCACGTTCTTGTCACGGTCTATACATCGGAACGTCCGGTATCTCATAGCAGTTGGCAGGGCCACTGATGTCATGATGACGTAGATGGACGTGCACAGCAAAACAGCTCGTTGTCGACTCCACACGGCGCGAGCTCGGGTTGGATGACACACTAGAATATATCTTTCCACAGCCACGGAAACAGTCAGCCAGGAGGACACACAAACAGACATACTGAATATAAAATGGGCATAGGGATACAAGTACCCGTAAGACAGGTTGCCCAGCTCGCTAGAGATTCTGCCGAAGAGGTTGACCAGGAAATACAGGATGTCATTGAGTAATTTGATGGCGTCAGCCACGGCCAAAGCGCTCAGGAAGGCGTTGGTGGACGAGTGCATGTTTCTCCTGGACAGAACAAAGATGGTCAGGGCGTTGCCGACAATCCCAGGAACACAGACTATCGGGTAGATTATCAGCCCGGTCAGAAACTGTGGAACACAAAGACAAAGTTCGTTAAGAAAGCGTTAATAAGATGAGATGTAGACATATAAATGCAACGTTTCAAATAACAAGAACAACAACGACAACAATAATACAACAGAAGTGCTTTTCATAAACAAGAAGGTGAAAACTTAAGAAACCTCCTGAGAAGTAAGCGAGAGGCCACGAATAAATGTGGACAAATTGAAATAATGACGCAGGCATTAATTCTGAAAGTACTGCTTTCGCGAAAAAAAAAATTATATATATATAGGATATATAGAAAGGAAACGAAAAAGAAACACACCTACAGTTACAAAAGAACGACGTGTGATCATCGACATAAATGGGTCACAGAAAGAAGAGTTTTTACATTTTTGTAAGAAACCATCAGAATGGTCTGCGTGAGATGGAACAAAATATTTTTGAAGATACACACAAGAATGACAAACGAGGTAGGGATTTAGTATTCCACAAGGAGAAAAACATTTGAAGAGGAACTAACATTGTTTCCACGCTTTAAATTTGCAAGAGGAATAGGGCAGTTAGAAAGTATCGCAGTTGGATTGGTTTGTGTTTGGGTTTAACGACACATCAGCACGATCACGGCTATACTGTGCCAAACACGGTAAGATACGTTTACACGTCAAGAAGACGAGAGGAATGAAAGCGGGACAGAGGACAGTGGCAAGGAGAGAGAGAAGATATTTCTGCCCTGGAATATCGAGGATGGCCATCCATGGGAGGCATACCACCGATGGCGGGCTTACACCACCTGCAGGTGGGAGCAAAGAACCTACTTATTAACACCGGGTCCCCGAGGGGAAAACGCATGGTAGTAATAAAAGCCAACCGAACAAAGGAAAACAATATTCAGTTAAAGGATGCAAGTAGAACTGAATGACAAAAGAAGACATAAAATCTGTTCCATGTTTGCCGTGATCTTATAGAGTTGTTGAATCTTCACTTCCCTCATTGTCAGCAAGCATTACCTGCAAGCTGTGACTGCCTAATACGTCCATCTGCAAGGACGTAAAAGGTAATTTTCTTTGAGAACCTTTTCAGAGACAGGGCTACTATTGTAAAATCGATTGTACTTTAAAGCTTCATGAGCCCATCTTGAGGAAAATGGATGTCATCGGGATAAAAATTCTTTCCTTTCATCTTGGCGTTTTCATTACCACTTTACAAAAGGCAATTTGTGTTCATGAATGGTAAAGAATGCATTAGCATGCTCAGGGTGTGTCACCTTTAACAGTGCCTGTGTGAGCAGCCTCACATGCTTGTGTATACGTGCATGCGTGTGTGTTTGCGTGCGTGTATGTGTAAATTATCGGTCGTCACCTGTACCACTCACGGAGAGAACCGGGAAATTACATCTAAGCTATGAAACACAGTGATCTAATGCGGGCTCGTAAACGTTGTGAAGCATGTGGTACTAAACACTTGAAATACAACAGCAGGAGGAGTAGCAACAGCAGCATCTGTAAGGACAACATCAACAACGACAAAGACAACATAATACAACAGTATCCGCAGTAATAACAACAACGACGTCAATCACAATAACAACAAACATAACAACAACAGCAATAACAACTACAAATTGAAAAACATCATTATCTTTTCAGTGGTTACAGTTAAGAACCTGTGCGACAAATCTAATGGGACAACATCTCCACTTGGCTCCTGAATCGAAAGGGCTAAGATTTTAGCGTGACCTTCAAACAGACAAATGTTCCCTATAGTTTGACAGAGTTGAGCAGGAAAAATGGATACCATTAGCAGGTAAAAGTCCCATCGTCTTTTATACAATATGTGCTCAGGTTGTGCAAACTGAATGCCATGCACAAGAGATTACGCTCAGAAATTGTAGCATGAACAACCAGCTCGCCACTTGCATACATAAACTTGTGGATACTAATGTGTAAGAAAAAAAAAAACGAAAAAAAAAAAAAGAACAAACAAACAAACAAACAAACAAAAACACAATAAATCAATGCATGGCAAACAATGTGGTTAACTTGTCAGTTGTAGCATAAAAAAAAAATTTAAAAAAAAATAATAATAAAAGTACAATATTGATACAATTAGATACAAATTATCACTTCAATTGATGGGTTGTTTTGAATTTATGTCCTGAATTCGCCTCACCATTTCATAACCCAATCGATTTCAAAATTTCATTAAAAAAAAATAAAAACAATAAGTCTGATTTCACTAGTCATCTGAAAATAAATAAGTTTTTCAAGAGCAGCTGTCCGCTAGAGCATCTAAGGATTCGTTATGAGACTGATGTTCAATTTCTCAGAGTTTTACAATAGCTTTCACATTTTGCCAGGTGATCTAAAGTCGTGCTTTTGTCTGTGAAATAAGAGATAAGCTTAAAAATAGATACAAAATTCAGATCTGATGAGCGTTGTCTCAACAAAACAAAACAAAAAAAAAAAAAAAAACAGAAAAAACAACAACAAAAAAATAGTTGTAGTAAACTGTAATGAACCGTCTTTTAGAATGACAGTCGGCTTGAATTTATTGTTCATTGTCTTTATATTATGCATGTGCAGTAAACTTATCTTAAAACCATTGGAACTAAATTTCAAAACCATTACTTGGTTATAATAAATTTCAAATCTACATGCCCATGAAGAAATGTCCTGTTAGCTTATATTAGCAGTGTTAGATTGAGAAAAGGTTAAGCCCTAACTGGCAGCTGTCTTGTAGGATATCCTATACTGATATTATCGTTACCTTTGGGGCTATCGGGATGATAAACTGCAGTTAAGAGCGTAGAGCTTTTCCTTTACAAAATATGAGTTATATACATGCTATCCCGTTTTGACGAAGCCAGTAATTTTTTAATCTTTTTCAGGGGAAAGGGGGAGGAAGGGCATTGGCATACCGTCCTGCTCTACGTCATTTTTTCTATATCCGTCAAGAGCTCTCTCACAGATTTTGGTTCCCTTCTTAAATTAGCTGTCCGCGCTCTAGAGCATAACAACGCATTCACGCTTTTGTTATACAGTTTTTGAAACGAACGCCCCCATTTCCAAGTTTCTATTTTGAGAGCATTGTGATTTAACTCTGAAACCAGTCGTTTATAACACATAATTATGATACAAAAAAAAAAAATGCTTTCAGAGCACGAAGTCACGGAGTAGATTATCTTTTACAAGAGATTTTTATGGAAAGTAACATTTAAAGGGTTGGGCGTCTTAAAGTGTGCTTTTTCCTTAAACAAAACAAACTCCAAAAAAGCGATTTTGGGTTTTTCTTGTCTCTTAAAAGTGCTGCTCTTCTGAGTATCAAATAGCATTAAAAACGATTCTAACGCATTTGGTCAATGGCCATTCTGCGTTTGTCCCGGCCTACTGTCAACCAGAATCCGGCTCCCATTGTTACAGTAGATTATCACTGTTGATTCTTTACTGGCCTCAGCTAGCACTGTCTTGGGTCACAGTGCCAGGGAAAATCACGACCACGCAGATTATCAGTGTAATCTAAATCTTTCACCACGCGCTCCAAACTTCAGTATCCTATAAAGAGTAAACTTTTCTTATATTTCTGCTGCTTCAGAGCACACTTAAGGGCTTTCTGCCACAGTAAAGGTCAATACGCTCTTGGTTTTGTCAGAGAGAGAGAGAGATAGAGAGAGACGGAGAGAGAGAGAGAGAGAGGTATGAAAACCACATACAGGCCCTCGGTAACATGGAAGCGACTCTATGGGAGCCCTTATATTAATGGAAGGGTGTGGGCGGGGGGGGGGGGGGGATGCAGGGGCAATTAAAGTTCAAGAAGAGATATACCCAGAAAGCCAGAGAAAAGCAGCAAAAGACAAACATTCATGCAGAGGGGGCTAGTATGTGCAAAAAGACTTTTCTGGGGCTAAAATCTTAACCAATAAATAAATAAATAAATAAAAAAATAAAAAATATTTTACAAAATGTCCATGTCAAGTTTTTTTGTTTTTCTTTAAACTGAAAAATAAATAATAAAATAATGCGTTTTTCTCAAAATCCATGTTTTCCCACTAATTTGCTATTCAGCTTTTTTGTATTTCTAAACCGATTCTAACCAGACTTGGCAGAGATCATTTTCACAACAGGTGAATTTAACACACACACACACACACACACGCACACACACACACACACACACACACACAGAGAGAGAGAGAGAGAGACGCTTATATAAAATAGAATTTTCTTTTTTTTTTTTTGTGCGGTTTCAAGAAGTATTAAATGAGCGTGGTGAAGTATTCATTGTTGTAGATATATAGGAACCCGTCTATAGAAGTCTAGGTAATCGTACTCAGAGGTTTCCAGTGCTTCACACAAATCAAGAGGGATATTTTATCTTATCGTATGAACGAGACGTATAAGCTCATTTCCCACGTGTCAATTCTAGCAGTTTAAAGGGGAACTGTCTTTGTTCATGGGTTGAACTTAAATATGTGGCGAAGATGAACACTTGATTATATTCTTGTAGAAGTGTGATGTGCAGGAGCATATTACGACCTAAAGTTTTATGTCAACCGTAGTGTGGGCATTTCTGCAAGATAAGACTGACTGTCCCGAGACTTAAATGCACCCACTGTCACAAGGCTATTCCAGTGTTCTTAAATTCCGTGAAAGAAACATGAAATGATGTGCACGATCTTGGAGATCTTGCTTTTACTCTGTCACGATCTTTGGTTCCTGTTGTAAAAAAAAAAAAAAGAGGGGGGGGGGTGAAAAAGAGTCACTCACTCAGATTTTTTTTTAACATGCCAAACAAGGAGATATTTGAAGATGTTTGATATAACGGAGAACCCAGTGCTGTTCATTTTGTACATAAAATGTATATTTAGCTTTTCGATTGATGGAAAATGGACTGAAAGGTTTTCTCAGCTGCACTCACTGTACTATAAATATTCTACTTTGAGAGCCAATTCAAGCTCTGTGATTACACTTTCCTTCATTTTTTTTTTTTTTTTCTCAAAAAAAAAATAAATAAAAATTTATATATATGGCAGCATTTCAATCTTGAGAACTGGTTTTCTTGGTTTTAAAGACTTGCTCAATTTAGTCAGAGGAATTTTCAATTATTCGAAAACAAATCTGTGAAAGAAATTTTGAAGGCTTATTGCCTGGCATGGACGACAACGGGTTTCACCTACTCTTCATGTCAACACCCCCCCCCCCCCTTTTTTTTTCTTTTCTTTACGCGTATGCAACATACACTGGGAACTTCCAAAGTAGTTTTGCTCTTATCAGAAAAAGAGTAGATATCGGTCTTCTCTATCTAAGGAGCCGTTAAGTCACTAAAAGAAAAGTGAATCCTAATCTATCCCAACCCTCGGTGGAAATGGAACCCGCAACATGTTTGTACAGAGGCAGATATCTATCACGACTTTGTAGTAGAGACACTATTAGCAACGGGGCGGTAGAAGGAGACTGCCAAATTTTGTTTGTTTGTTTTTGTTTGTTTTACCATTGTCAGAACCCTTGTCGAGTGCAGTGTAAACAAACAAATTGTGCGACGACTCCAACCATATTTGTACTCATCTGCTGGTGCGCCTGTCCACCAGAGATTAAGGTATTTTAAAATTATCTGACATTGGAAACGAAATAAATAAATTAAAAAAGTCAAGAGATTTCTTGGACAATTTCTGTTGAGATGAGAAATCATAATGTCGCAATTTCCAGATAGAAATGAATACCGTGATAAACAGAAGTCAAGAGCAAGGTGATGCAAAAATAGAATGAGGAAGACTGCCTAGAGAACTTTCTGGCCAGTGTCTCGTGGCAGGATTTGTTACATAATAATCTTCCCTCAACCTCGGCGTGGAAAAGAATAAAAATTTGAGACCTTTTACTGTCGCTTAAAGATTACACTGACATATTATTATTATCAGTGCTCGGTGGTGTACGTCGTATCTGAAGAGATGCCCTCTGGCACGTTGTAACGAAACTTGAACATGGTTCTGGCAGTCTGCAAGTTTTTATCGATCACCCGATTTCTGGATAGGGGACAAGGAATACTTATAGTCTGTGCTTGTCAGTTCTTTCACTTTTTCCCCCTTGCACGTTTTATTTCAGAATTTTTGTGTTTATATTTGCAAGCAGTTGTCTATTTTCTTCTTCTTCTTCCCCATCTCATCGAATTAAGAGAATATTTTTATGTACAATCGTGACGAGGTGAAAAATGTGAAGGATTTTCTGCAGCATACAGGTAACCTAGGTGTAAAAAATGTTTGCTACACCGAGACCTTTGCAATTAACGCCTTTTTCATTCTTGATTTGCTTGTTGGTGATGAGGCCCCTCGGGGGCCCGGGATTTATAAGTAGGTTCTCTGCTCCCATCTGCAGGCGGTGTAAGCCCGCCATTGGTGGGTGTCTTCCATGGAGTGCCACCCTCGACATTCCAGGGGCGACATCTCTTCTATCTCTCCTTGCTCCTGTCTTCTGTCCCACTTTCTTTTCTCTCTCTTTTTTTTTTTTTTTTGGACGGCTGAACGTATTTCACGGTGTTTGACATAATATAGCCGTAATCGTGCTGATGTGTCGTTAAACCCCAACACAACCTAACCCAACCCAACCCTACAGTGGGTGTTCTGAAATTGCTGTTCCTATTTGGTTCGTGCCTCGTTATCTGTTCAGTACAGTATACTGCACTGCCTCTTATATTGACCTTCACATACCCTTCCTCCCCACTCTCCCACTGACTTCCCGTATATATATCTGCATCATTATTTTGTATAGCCCTTTCCTTAACCCTGATTTGAGCGCAGACTGTTAAATTATAAACAACGACATATCATTGAATCTAGCTCTTATCTATGGTCATTTTGAATTGTCGTGCAATGAGTCGTGACTGACGAGAAGTATCATGACTGTCATTCTCTACCATACATTTGCTTTCGTCCAGGCATTGTCAGCACACTCCTTGGTCACGACCGAATATTACCATGGTCTGATGCCATCATGGAGCGCACGAGATACATACACACCAAAACTGGTACAAAGAGCAGAAGGTGTGGAAGATGAAAGTGAAGTTCTGATGAGCCTTTCTGAGCAAAATATGACTTTTCCTTTAACGTCCCATTTTATTCTTTCGTAGGGGATATTCAAGATCCATTCCTATTAATCAAATGTTTGCATACAGGAATCCACACTGAACTTTAGATGTCATTTATTTAAGGCATTCATCGTGAAAGGAAAATTATAAAGCATGATCTTATCAGGTATCAATTCCGTAGATATGTGTGGGAAGTGTTACTAATACCAATCGGTCTGAGTGAAAGCAAAGCCAGGAGACACATCTCGCACAACTCAACAATAAAGTTGTCTAATTTCATTGTGATATACGCCCACTGTATTTGCTTTTCATAACCAAATCTTCGATCATTGATTCATACATATCTTCATGTAAAATTACGACAGGATATTTCAGATCATAAAAATTCACGCGGAAAGAATCATCAGTGTTGCTGAGATGTTTAAAATCCGCTGCGTAAAATGCTATGCGGTCACTGACCGCGACGACCTATGCCTCAAAATGCTGAGAGAACTCAAATCTGGTCCACTTGTTGAAGTTCTTGCAGCATTACATTAAAAATAATATAGGCAAAATCATCTTGCATTATGTTACCCTATATTATTGTGTGCGCATTAAGTCGGCAAACCAAAATAAGTAAATAAACAGATGGATGGATGGATGGATGGATGGATGGATGGATGGATGGATGGATGGATGGATAAAATAAGTAAATGACAAATGAATAAATAAATAAATATAAGTAATAAATAAATAAATGATAATTATCCTCGGCGGATTGAACTGGTTAGGTCTACCTGTCTCAGCTTGGAAAGTCATGGGCAATTTTCTCTTTTCACCTCCACCATCTCTCGATCACTTTATTATTTTTTTTTCTGGCGACAAGAATGGATAAAGCATGCAACAGTTATCGGTGTTACCTTTATTCTCCCCGAGATCGATGGATGTAATAGCTGATTTTACTCCCAACAAACAACAGTCACAAGCAGAAGTAAGGCATCTCAACTGTTCCTTATCTTTATGAGACATTTCCTACTGTCTCCTTCACTGTCAGTGCCTCCGCCGCAAAGTCTCTCTATCTCTACACCTTCACGAACGGATCTGCTCTGGTTTTCTGTCCGTTTTAGCGGCCTCGGAATCGGCGTTCTATATCAGGAGTCAAGGCCAGTGTACTTGGTCTTAATTAGACATGCCATTGATTGTACAATGGTCAGCCGGCTATGATTGGCCTCTATTTTGAACGGGATGCCCTTTTACTTTGCCTATCTAATATACGTTTCCATTGTATTTGGTTGACGTTTTCTTAACCAGCTGTAATTCACCAAGTTGTATTCACTTTAGCAAACACGTACAAACAACAATGGTCAAAAGGTAAAATATATATATATATATATATATATATATATATATATAAATATAAAGTTCTTACAATTTATAGACCTTCTAGATCTAACAAATAGATCTACCTGAAATTCACGGAAGGTACGTTCTGATTGGATCAAG
>JBCAUA010435854.1:0-33141 GCA_038406235.1 Peronia verruculata | reverse complement strand
AGGAGAACTGACAACAGAGAGGAATGGAAGGCCATGATCGCCGATGTCTGCAACAGACCTGGCACATGAAGAAGAATATTAAAAGTCTAGGTGATCCTCTAACATGATACTAAGTTGAGTGACTGATTTACAGGCTGACTAAACATGATGGTACTGGTAGATTTAATGCATAAAAAACTGAGACATTCTCCATGACCAGTTTGATAACCTAAACAAGGTTGAAACACAAAGCACCCTTGTGGAAATTTACAATGCTTTGCCACTGTGGTAATGTATAGAAATATAATTATTTTTCAGGGCTGCATTGCTCTTTATGCATTCTCTCCCTCAGACATCAGACCGATGTATAACAGAGGAATGGACCAATTGACAGAAAGACAAGCAAACAGACAGATAGACAGTCAGGCAATGACACATTGACAGAATAATGCCTCATCCCTCTGACTGCCCCAATCTTCAGAGATCATTTTCAAGTCATAGACTTGGCTAAGTGCTGCAACTTTTATCTGCCAAAAACAAATGAGCTAGTTATAATTTGACCATTTATCTTCTATTAACCAACGAGTACATTTATTTTAGCTATGAAAGTAGAAAGTACAGGTACACAAAGTTAAAAGCAGAGAAAAATGAAGATTGGATAATATAGGATGTGATACATGGCCCATGAAAGCAGTTACCACAAAATACAACAACGAACAATATTAAGGCAAAAGTCGGCAGTGAAAATCGATGTTGAGGGGCAAAATTGTCAATTTTGCATTCTAGCGATATTTTTATTCTCTGACCTCTTATTGATAGTACAGAATGCATTTTTGGGTCAAAAGTTGATTTTGAGGAACTAAAATTGCTGTTACTGCACAATGAGGTAAGTGCAAAATTGTTTATTTCTTATCAAAACGCTTTCATTTCATAGCCCAGAGAAGCAACTTTGCATCGGCTAGAACCATTCAAATTTAGTATCGATACAAAATCTGACCTCTTTCCTCTTAGCCAATGGTAACCTTTCCTTTGTTCAATGTAAATTTCTATGCCCAAACACCCATTCATTTTCATAGGGTGGTGAGACACTTACACATTCCATTCTCCCTTCATAGTACTATACTTCCATATATGGACTGATCAAATATATGGCCTGTGTGCTTGTGGGCTGTGCATTGGCTGGCGAGCGAAGACTGACTGTCGCTACTGGCTCGATGTGCGCAGCTTACACAATCCAAGGTCGTTTCCGCTCGTAACCTATACCATGTTGAGTGTCTTGCTGCTTTGTGTTGTTATAGTTAGAAAATAAGACTATGAGGCAGGCTATCAGGAAGAAAGCAAGAGCCAGAAGGCAGAGAGAACTGGAAGAACTGGAGGGTGGTCCAAGCTGTGTTCTTGGTAGATTCTGAAGAGATAATCAGCTCAGACAGACGTCCTTGTGGGAAAAGAGACTGCCACCCACTATACTTTTAGAAATTGTGATTTACTCAAAATGTGTTTTTATGGCAATAAAACCCAGATTTTGTCAAATCTGTCCATGGGATTTATTTAAAACTTACAGGAAGTGTGCAGCAATGTAAGATAGAGATTTTGTCTGATGCTTTTTTCAAAATTTGAAAAAAAAAAAATATTTTTTCACATTTTTTTTTTCTCTGAAAGATGTGAGAATCTGCATATTTTACATAGTGAAATTTTTTAAAAATAGCAATTAATACATTTTACAGAATATCCAAAAAATAATCAGATAAAACATTTGTAGTGAATGAAAGAATGTGTCTGCAAAATTTGGTGGTTTTGTGGCTGATGGTTTCTGAGAAATGTGGGTTGAAAAGTAGAGGGAAAATCAAAAATGGCGGCTGTTTTCATGTGTTTTCATGACAACCATGAAGATTTTTCATGAAAAACTATCCCAGAGTAAATGAGGAACACACTTCCAACACGTTTGTAGTATTCAAAGAGTGTTCAACTCAAAAATGTATATTTTGGCTTTCACTGCCGACCTTCGCCTTAACAATGACATATATATTACATGGGGCTACCAATGACCCTGAACGAGAACATCTTTTTGCAGGTCACCAAAGTTGTTACAGTATTAAAATGATGTTGATAATATACTTGATACTACCACTGCTGAACAGGCAAGTTTGTGTGCACCGGAAGTAGTCTCTCTCTCTCTCTCTCTCTCTCTCTCTCTCTCTCTCTCTCTCTTCCTCTGTTGGGTTTTGGCCTGCATCGATTAACATGGTGGCAGCGGAAAAGCTAATCGATTAACATCGATTCTATTGGTATGGCTGAGGCATCATTTAGGCTCCCAAGTGAGCTGAATCTATGCTCAGGCAATGTCCCTGAAAACTACAGAAAATGGAAGAGGCAAATAGAGATATATATGAAATCCTCTGGCAGCCCATCCAAGCCCTTAGAAATTCAAACAGCGATCATCCTCAACTGCGCTGGACCAAATGTGTTGGAGGTATTTGATCAGTTCGAATTTGAAAATGAAGATGACAGAAATAATCCAGACATCATCTATCAGAAGCTGCACGAATATTGCAACCCAAGAAGCAATGAAGTTCTGGAAACCTATCGATTTTGGAACCTCCCAATGACATATCCCTTTGATGTTTTTATGACATCTCTCTGAACACAAGCAGACAAGTGCAATTTTGCTGAATTTAAGGAACGCATGATGAGAGATAAGATCGTTTTCTCGGCTGAGAAGAAAGTACAAGAGAAACTTCTAAGAGACAATGAACTCACTCTGGCAAAAGTGGTGAAAATCTGCCAGGCTTTCGAGCAGACCAACAACCAACTTGAGGAGATGAATTCCCAAATAGACAAAGTGAAGTTAAGCACTCGCCAAAAAATGTCCTCTGGACCAAAGAAACCTGGACCTAGAGATGAAGTGCCGAAAAGAATGGACAAAAATGCACCATCCAAGAGATTCATTACTGAATGTCGGTTTTGTGGCCGTAGTCACCAACAAATCAAAGAAACTTGTCTCGCTTGGGGAAAAACGTGTTCTAACTGTAATGGTCGTAACCACTTCACAATCAAATGCAAGAAAACCAAGCATATTTAAGTGACTACTGAAGACGGATGTGATGAACATGATGCTGACATGGATTCTAATGACAAGTGGCTCAATGCAGTAAACGCAAAGAAAGAGAGAATGACAATGGTACTTACAATAAATTTTTAAAAATGTCAGGTTCCAGGTGGACATGGGGGCTGATGTTAACATCATCTGCAAGAAATTTGTAAAGAAGGTGTAGACTAGAAAGACAATGCAAACACTAACAATGTGGAACAAGACAAAAATAAAACCAGAGGGTGAAGCAGATCTCATTGCTCACAATCTCAAAACAAGTGAACATAAATCAGTCCATTTCACAGTGATAGGAAATGAGTATGCCTGCCTCTTAAGTCTGAAAACTTCACAAGGTTTGGGTCTCATCACTATCATTACTATCAATGACCACAACTATATTCGCAGACTCATGACAAGCAACAAAGAAGAGTGCGATGATTTGGGCGACCTTGGAACAGTAAAGTTGACTGTAGACCCAGCTGTTAAGCCCACTGTCCTTCCCTGCAGGAAAGTTCCCCATTCGATGAAGGACACAGTGAAATCAGAGATTGAAACATTGCTAGATAGAGAGATCTTGGACAAGGTAGAAGAACCAAAAGAATGGGTCAATCAAATGGTTGTGATAAAAAAAGAAGAATGGAGGTTTACGCAGCACATCATCAAACATGGGGAGCTTGAAATGTTCTCTTGGTTGTGGGTCAATACAGAGCGGAGTCTGCGGTCAAGCTCATAAAAAATATGAAGAAAGCCCTGAGGGAGGGACCAGACCAATATGAAGCACTTCTAGAGTTCCACAACACACCAAGACAATACGCAGAGACTCCAGCTGAAGCAATGTTGCAGCAAAAAGTCCGCACCCTAATTCCATCTGTAGACAAATCTAAAAGTGTGTTGCAAAACTACTCGCAGGCAAAGGCAGTAAAAAAGAAAGCAAAGTGTCTCCGATTCATACAACAAACATGCCAAAGATCTGCCACCTCTGCTATGTAGTCAGCCAGTCTATTATCAAAACCCAGAACAATCATCGTGGTGTAAGGGAAAGGTGACCAGGAGACTTGGTCATCGAGACTATGCGATTGAAGGGGAGACTGGAGGGCAATACAGATGAAATAGGGTACATCTGCGACCCAAGACTACAGCTTTCCGCTCAGACTACGAAAGTGAAGATGATATCCAGACCAGCAGAGATGAGGCGACTCCAGAGACCACAGAGATTCTCTCCAATCCTGATCCATCCTGCATACCAGCCCACCAGGCTCAGCAACAAGCTGCCCCACTAATACTGCCCAAGGGCAGCACCACACGACCAGCATGGATGAAAGACTATGTAATATCATGAATGTTCTAGTTTTTACCCTATGGTGACAGGCAAAGATCAATGTTTACGTTAAATACTTTATATTTAGCTGGACTGAGTAAGAAGGTACATTTGGTCAATTATACCAGTATTCTTCTTTAGTTGCTTTATTGATTCCCGTACATTGCTGATTAGATGTATCACCACGTTTCCTGATTCCACACAAACATTTTGAATCATATAATTATCCAAAGACAAAGACAGTGAACCATGGAATTAACAAGTGGTTAATTGTTCTAATAATTTTATACATAACTTTTAATTTAAAGTGATAAGTTGTGTATGTAAGCACGTACTATGTAAGCATGCACGTGTGTGTTTTTTTGTTTTCTTCCTTTATTTTATTTTATTTTTTTTTTTAGCTGAAGTTAAGGGGATGTTGATAATGTACTTGATACTACCAATGCTGAACAGGCAAGTTTGTGTGCACCGGAAGTGGTCTCTCTCTCTCTCTCTCTTACTCTCTCGGGTTTTGGCCTGCATCGATTAACAAATGAATTTCTCAGAACAAAGATGAGTGACTCTATTCTTCATATGACTCTATAAATTTCAAGTCAAAGAAAGGCTCGCTAGGACTGATGTACAGAAATATCTAATTTGTGAAACAGTATTCCAGTATGACATTGGTATATTATATCTTTTCTGTGAAAGGAACAAGGCAGTCTGTATCAAATCAAAAATGGATCTGATTGTGAAAAAGACTGACCGACCTCAAATGATTCTCAAAAGCTCCTGATAAGACATGTACGTGGAATACTTTCTCTAAAAAACAACTACATCTTCATGTTATTAATAAGAAATTAAGATAGTGTAGCTAGGATGAAGGAAATGATACTAACTCTGCAAGTTTGTTTGATTGTTTGTTTGTTTGTTTTTGTTTCATTTTTCAGTCAATGGAAGTCTCACCCCTTTGGTCGCCTCTTTGCACTCTGATCTTCCTCACCGATGTCCAGTGGCTCTTGAGGACTGTTGCAGGAACTAGGATGATAAAGAGTATATCTATTATATAATAATATATAGAAATATTTCCGTTGTAGTTACGATACCCGTGTTCAGTGCATAGCACCAGTTCCCTATCCACAAAATGTAGAGCAAGAATTAAAAAGTATCACTGTTGATGTAAGTTTTGCACAGAAATCTGATAATTTATATTCATTGAAGTAATTTGATATGATAGCCCGGTTATCGAAGTTAAATCAGTTATTGTTTTTGCCATATTTTCTCCGGAAGAACTGAAAGAAAGAAAGAGTGAAAGAAGAAAGAAAGAACAGAAAGGAAGAAAGAATGAGAAAAAATAAAAGAGACAGAAAGAGGAAAAAGAAGAAAGAACGAAAGGAAAAAAGAAAGAAAATTCAAATGCCAGAAAGAAAAAAATTTTAAAAATAACAAAGAAAAAAGGACGACTGAGAGAAAGAAAAGAAAGAAGAGAGAAAGAAAAGTAGAAAGAAAGATAGAATGGAAAGCGGTTATTTTAGTTCAATACAATTTAGAGCACTAACAGTGAATAAAGTTTTGACTACGGCACTATAGAATTTTTGGGTACAATAACGAGAAATTTTTTTTTTTTTTTTTTTTGTTCTGATTGTTGTTCTTCTATCATTGAGCCATTTTCATGTTTATCTGGCTAATCCTCATTATAGTCTGGGGAAACATCTGAGTTACAGCATATGTCTGAAGTCTAAAAAAAAACAAAAACAGACAGTATAATTCAAAGAGTGGCAATCAAACATGCACTGAAAAAAAAAATGCACACTTTTCACTCATACCATGTCACCACTGGTTCGAACCTCATGAAGATTTCCCACACGTCCAAGGAAGACCAACAACTTTCTCACTATTTTAGCAGTATACAAAAGGCAGAAAAAATCCAGAGGTGGTACACTTAACCCAGCGAACCCTCTATTGCCCATATGGGGCCTCCCAGTACATGTCCTGCATTGTATGTACCCAGCAAGAGAGAGAACCACGGCCAACAGTCTTTACGAATCCTCCATTACCAGGGGCAAAAAAACTGGAGGAGGTATGCTAGTCCACAGCCAACATCCTTTATGAAACCTCCACTGGCCATATGGAGCCTCCCAGCACATTTTGCATTGTACATACCCAGAGCAAGAGAGAGCACCATGGCCAACATCCTTTACGAACCTTCCACTGCCCATATGGCGCCCCCCCACACAGTGCAGTTCCATTTAGACATATGCAGGTATATACATATACCAGAAAAGCACAAGCAGAAACAATATCAAGAACAAAGCTATCATGAGAAGCATGTGTCAAAATATGATCAGGAATATTGTCTGTTCGAGAGGTGAAGAGGAAATACTGTATATCCCAAGCTGGGTATATATGCGAATTCACAGAAATCTCGAAGAGCATAAGTAGTTGGAGAATCCAACGAACAAAGATGTAGATACAACAAGTGTAGACACAAATATACAAGAAAAGACAAACACAATACCACACATGCAGATTTGGAAAGATCTAACAAACAGACACACATATTTATTTATTTCTGACGAAGAGAAGCAAATACTGGAAAACCTAGAAATACACTCTAAGAGAGATACCAAATTCCAATAGAGGTCCTCGAGCTATATCTTCTGTATTTCTGTAGTTTTGTGGAAGATGAAACAATACAAGACTTTGTGCATCCACCAAAGCAATTTCAACCTAGTGCAAGCCAACTTTGAATCATTGTTGCCAATTCATTTGAGCCAGAAAAAAAGACATGCAGTCCAATGCACTGATTGCATTACTATACCCAACAATACTCCAATATGCTTTGGAGACAATTCTACCTGCTAATGCTGCCATAGACCAATGTGTTTCTAGCAAGATGTGCAATCTTTGGAAAAACAAAAAGATCTTCCTACTACAAAAGTGCACAAGTGAATCCCACTAGAAATTCGAGAAGAAACTAGTCGAAGACATTGTTTGCAATGTAAAGAACTTGTGCAACGATTGCCTTGGATGGAGTATGTGATATATGCGGATTTTGGAGAAATTGGTAGCAAATTTGTCCATGTAGAACAAACATTGCTATATGAAGGAGCATAGATGGGAAAAATATTTGTGCAAAGGAAGAACTAGAACCCACAAAAATTGGAAGAAACTACACCTCCTACAAGACAGATTTGCCAAACTATAGCAAACCAAGAGGAGGAATAGAATTGAAAATAGCACCACCATACAACACGTGGAAAATAGCTGCATATGTTCCAGCTGGGAGACCCCATAGGGCAATGGAGGGTTCGAAAAGGATGTTGACCGTGGGCTTGCAAGTTGCATACCTCCTCTGTTTTTTTACCCCTGGCAAAGGAGAGTTCATAGAGGATGTTGGACGTGGGCCAGTGTACCTCCTCCAGTTTTTTGGCCCCAGGCAGTGGAGGGTTCGTAAAGAATGTTGGCCATGGTATTCTCTCTTCCTGGGTATATACAATGCAAGACATGAGCTGGGAGGCTCCGTATGGACAATGGAGGATTTGTTGGGCTAGGTGTACCTCCTCTGTTTTTTTTTTCTGCCTTTTGTATACAACTTATACTACTAATCTGAACTCTGGAAAATGTCTATAGATCATTTATATAATCACTTACTTGTGTAGTTCATCAGTATTGTCTATGCAGAACCATTCGGTTTTGGGATCTCTAACAGTGCCTGGAGGTAATTTGCGCCATTTTTCGCACCTGTCACACATCACCCATAAGTTGCTGAAAGATGGAATCAGAAGAGTCAATCTTGGCAGATGGGAAAAAATTAGAAAATATAAGCTAATAACATTTAAGTTATCACATGCTAAAGATTAAATACTTTGATATGTCATGGGAAGAAAGTTCTGTTTTGCAGAGAAAATAAAGCTTATTTTAATTTTGGAGATATTCTTATGCATTTGTTTTGTATCCTTACTTACCTCTAATTTTCTTTTCAAAATTGTGTGAATATGTATTTGCAATTGCATGTTCCGTTCTCTGTTATGAGTGTGCCTTGCATGTGGTTGCCAGACACTGGTGTCCAATCCTATCTCAACTCTCACTTATGCCTCCATGAAGCTGGATGTGCACTCCAGCAGGCATACACTGGTTGAGTGTCTCTATCTGACATGCTTAACTAAGGGAAGGGAGCGATCATCATGAATTTAATAACTATGAGAGAATGTCACTGTCTCTTAAATGCATGAGGATTTGGAAGAGCAGATGAATCTACATAGGGTCAATGGTCTACAAGCTTTGGGCACAGATACACCCAGAGAGAGAAGATGTAGCAACATCTGAAGAACTTTCAGGCCAACTGCAGAAGTGGAAAAACCCTCTCAAAAAAAAAAAAAGGCTGGAAAGAAATGTCCCAGCTGCTTTAAAAGCCCGAGTCGCACTGCAAATGAAAGAACAAAAATACTATCAATCTCATACCAGATTGGTTGAGGCCCAGGTCAACAATGACCCTGTTGCCCATTGTACATTAGAACAGGAGTGACAAGTCAGCTACCGATGTGAGACATACGAGAAATATACATGGCAGAGAAAATTTTAACATTGAGACAGGGAACGTCAGAACCTTACATGCTTGTGGAAAACTTGAATAACTTTGTAATGAACTCATTCAATATCCATGGAACATCCTGGGGCTTAGCAAAGTATGTTAGAAGAACTGGGGCAAACTCACCACTAATGAGGGATACAAGCTATAAACAGTAGAAGAGACCGCAGGCATGAACATGGTGTAGGTTTCCTTGAAAGAAAATGAAGTTGTGAGATCCATTATAAATTATTGACTCATTTCCAACAGGCTAATATCTATCACCCTCTGTTTGACACCTTTCAACCTAACCATCATACAAACATACGCACCAACATCTGATTATTCAGGTGATGAAATTGAAAACTTTTACACAGCAATATGCCAAACTATCGACGTATCACCAAACAAAAGACATCATTGTCACATTGGTCCATTGGAATGCTAAAGTTGGAGAGGATGCTTTACCTGTGGAGCATACTCAAACAAGGAAATGATGCCAGTTATTAGAGTTATACTCAAACCAGGAAATGATATCGGTTATTAGAGTTCGCTGCTGAAAACAACTTGTTCTTAACTTCTTAGAAATACATACAGTCTGCATAAACCATCAAGGAGGTCGAGCTAGTGCGGCCTTTACAACCAAATTCATAACCAGTTGGATGATATTTTAGTCCAGACAAGATTCAGATCTTCAGTCAACATCAATAAGACCCATAGTTCAGACATTGGTTCCGATCATAGCCTAGCTATGATGACATTCAAACTGTGTTTAGTGAAAAACACGAAATTATCATCAATAATAATGAATTTGACCTTGAGAAGCTGAAAAACGGATTAACTGCTGAAAAGTCTGAAGCAAACGATAGGTGGACGTTTTGCATCAAAGACCATCAAAGAAAAAGGCACTGATGAGACGGTATCGAAATTCAACAAAATAATGACAGAAATTGCTAAGGAGATACTGGGCAAATATTGACATTGGACGATGAATGATATCCTAGATGTGTGATGAACATAGGAAACTGAAATCCCAATGAGTGAGTTTGTCCAAGTATCATGAAGTGAATAAAATGATTAAAAGTGAATTCAGAAGGCAAAAGATGAATGGATTAAACCAACGATAGGAGGAAATAGAACATAATATAAAAGACAACAATAGCTGAGCAGCATGTAAAACTGTGAAAGACTTCACAGCACCTAGGACAGTAAGAACACCAACACTGTCCTACAGAAGAGCAGATTTTAGAGAGGACAGAACACTGCTCTGAACTATATAACTGTCCTACATAAGGAGATTCAGTGGTCCATTTCCAAAAACACCAGCATGACACAGGATTTACCACCCATACTCAGAGATGAAGTTGTGCAAGCAATTAAAATACTGAGGAAAGGTAAATCACCAGGAGTTGATAACATTCTGGCTGAAATAGTCCAGCTGGCAGTGAAAAAATGATCAACTATCAGACAAATGTATATAACAAGATTTGGCATTTCGGAGTTTGGCCAAAGTCATGAACACAATCCTTAGTGATTACACACCCCAAAAAAGCCAATTTACAGCTATGCCAAAATTACCAAACAATTAGTTTGATCAGCCATCTGAGCTAGATTCTACTAAGGATAATTTTCAACAGATTGAAGAAGAGAGTAAATGAAATAATAGCTAAAGAACAACCTGGCTTTCGAGAAGGGTACAGTACAGTGGAACAGATCTTCAGCTTCTGTTTACTTTCAGAAAAATACTTCCAACATCAACAGGTTATATACCACATGTTCATCAAGAAAGCGTTTGGCCAGGTTTGGTGCACTGCGATGTGGGACACCATGAGAATGTATAAACATCAATCATCAACTCATAAATCTAGTTGAAAACCTGTACAAGGATGCAACTAGCACCATATACATCAGGTTCATTGGACAATGGTTCAGTACTTCAGTCTGAGCCAGACAAGGATGTATTCTGTCACCAAATCTGTTCAATATATTTTTGGAAAGAATAATGGCTGAGGAGTAACAAGGCCATGAGGGAAGCATTGGCATCAGAGGGTATAAGATCTCCAACCTTTGTTTCGCAGACAATAGTGATGCCCTGGCTGGTGGTGAACATGAACTTGCCAAACTCGCTTGCAACATTGAGGGTACCATAAAGTTGTTTGGGCTGAGAAGATAAAACTGATGATAAAGAATGCACTACGATCAGCACCTAAAATAACACTAAGGGGAGGAAAACAATTAGAAACTGTTGGGAAATTCGAGTATCTGGGATCTATAATCAGTGAGCAAGGATCAAAACCAGAAATCATGAGTTGAATCGCATAGTCAATAGTGTCAACTGCAAAACTAAACCCACTGATGTCAAGCAAATCCATTTTACTGACACAAAAGGTAAAACTGGCCTGAGCACTTGCTCTATCTATATCTTTATATGGATGTGCAGCATGGATGCTGATCAGAGATCTAAAAGAGAGAATTTTGGCATTTGAAATGAGATGCTACCAACAACTACAAAGACCATGGCACCACATAACTAATGCCATCGGTCCACACTTATCGCTTCTGTCAATTGTCCGTAGAGGAAACTTGACTGGTTTAGTCAGAATGTAAGATCAAGTGGTTTGACGAAGGTGATCCTCCAAGGCACAGTAAATGGTGCAAGGACGACTGGACATCAGAAAAGGAGGTAGGAAAAAAAAGCATCAGTGAATAGACCAGACTGTCATTTGAGCCTGGATAAGAGCTGTGAAATGTCAAGAGGAATGGTGAAAGATAGCTCGCTATTCATCAGCAGTATCCCTATGGTCCAACAGGACTGCGGGCTATTGAAGTGAAGAAGAATATGTACTAAATTTTGAATAAGCTCATAATGGTTTATGTACTAAAAACAAAAAATGAAAATATACAGTTAGAATTCTGCCAGTTTACCTCTTCACCCTCATCAACTTTTTAAAAATTTTAAAAATATATAATTATGCTATATGATATTTACTCAAAGATAAAATATTACATGTATGCCTTTTTTTAAAAACCTGGTATGACTTAAAATGGAATGATTCTTCTGGCCATTTCTGATTTTTTGACAATTGGCAAGTTGTTTTGTTTCATAATTCATATTATGTTTTAAATCGTGAGAATATGAAACTCCAATAACATTCTGTGAATTTTCTCATAAAGATTTTGATACGTCAAACTCTATATAAATACCCATGATGTGGTTAATTTTTCTCACGATATTGATCCCAACAACTATGTTCTGAGATCTGGGCCCTAGAGTCTGTTTTCATCTTGATCACTAGTAAGACTATTATGTTCGAATTTTCAGGCTTGCAATGCGGTATTACCTCTTATTTATGTTGGGCACTTTATTGTCAGGACACTTTTCCTCCCAGTATTCTTGCAACTTCAGGTTGTATGCTTTCATTGCTCTCCTGTAAAGAAATATGACTTGTATCGCACTAAGTGCATTCATGGTCAATGTCTGATAATGTAATTTTTGTTTCTAAAATTGGATTAATTCGATTTTGTGTGCTGATTGTCATGAAAAACATAAACAGCTAAGGAGAAAAGAATGCACATTTCTTGGCCTCATACTATTCCTTTAGTTCTCAGAAGGTTATTGCTGAAAGGCCACAAATTCAGGATAATTTAGAATTGCCCTAAATTTACACAAGTTAGTAGATCCATGACAACAGGTTAGTAAACATATTGTGCAAGAAAATCCATGACAGACACTTCTGTAGTTTAAGACTCCAAGATATCACATATTTTAAGAGTTTTGGGGAAGTTGTACATAACGACAGAGGCAGGTAAAGATGTTTTGGCATAGAATAAACAGTCACGCCGACGAGTATTTTGATCAAAAGACTGCAAATCATACATTCTTTTGAATGAAATTATGTCATTTACAGTGGAACATGTCTCTAAAGATATCTTCTGCACACATGAAACAATTAAATTTATCATCATTTCAGTTTTTCAAATGCACAGTTTCAGGTTATGAAGAGCATCATACTAAACACAGCTTTGACCAAACTATCACATAATAAATACTGCAAAACTATTTAGTTTTTACTTAATTTTTCATTTTCTTTAGATGGAGAAAGATCACCTTTCAGTTTTAGTGCATTATTTTTAATGGCAGTTTACATTATGTATTTGAGTCTATCAATTTCACATAAAATGCCACATACAGCTCTCTCAATTCTATTTAAAGTGGCATGTATTCATTCTACACCTTGCTCTCCATGCATAGTCATTTCAAAACCATATCTAAGAGACCAGTCTGGACAATGAATCTAAAATGTGATGTTTGGGCAGTAGTTTCACTCTTGGATATTTCCTCTGAAATAAGCTGATGTACTCAGCAACAGTCTAACACCAAGTCTTTCTGTACTTATCTAAAGAGATCAAATTTTACATAGCTGAATCTTGCCTTTTTGGTTCAGAAGAAGACAATCCTTTTTTTTTTTTTTTTAAATGCATAAAAAAGCATCTATCTGAGTAAAAGTAAAACAAAGCTCTTCTATCATTCATTTTTTAAAATTTTTTTTCACACATTACGTTTGACTTGAAAGTGATGGAAAAAATTGATGTAGACTATGAAAAAAAAAAAATCCAGCTCAGTGAAAAATTGTGGGTTCTCAATAAAATTTGTATCTTTAGAAAGAAGAGTTCCTGAAAACTCACAGCTCAGGTTTGTTGAAAAAAGTCTAATTAGGTCAGAAATAAATTTCAAAAACACCATTTCAAAAAAAAAAAATATATATATATATATATGAAAGCAAGTCAGCAAATTTACCTGACATTACTGAAGATGCTATAATACATAGCTTGAAAGAAGGGCACTACAGAAAACAAAAGTCAAGACTTTCCAACACCACCTCAAAAAAATGAATAAATGCTAGAAGTATGACCACAGTGCAAATTGCAAAAGACTGGATTAAGAGTAAGCCTTAGACTGAAACATTCCGATTTATACCAATGAATCGCTCCAATGAGCCCAGGAGAGGTAAATGGCTGGGACAGACAGTCATAAATCTGAGACTGGTGAATACAAGGCACAACGCTGTGACAGGTCATTGTTAAACAAAAGGACATGGTTTCAGAGGCTTGAAACAGCTGTGCACTGTGCATGCATATCGTTTGAGAAACGCATGTTGAGAGTTCGAGAAATATGTGTTAATAATAAAAAGAAAACAGAGAAATTTAAACAACTGATGAGTATAACAAACATTAACATAAATGAGATAAAATGACAAAGAATATGCACAGATAATGGCATGAAAAGTGAAAACAAAATTCTGACCAAATCTAAAATTGAAACTGAAACGGCGAAGTAAATCATCAGAAACAAAACTTCAGTGGGCCTATACACTCCACATATTGCATCACTATAAAACAAATCATGAAAATGAAGAGAATCCCTAGGTCACGTCTGTTTGGGTCTGTATTCTACTGATGACTGATGTACAGACAGAGTGCCTCTGTGCCGGGCCTGGTCTCAAAGAAGTCCTTGTGTATCAAAGCACTAACAGAAGCGACTGCCATGTCTGAGCTTCCTGGTTCTGGTACAACAAAGGTAATACAACCACAATCCAGCTGATCCAGTTTCTAAGATGATAAAAGTCTGGAAAGGAAAAAGGAGAACTGTGTAGGCCTACAGGACTTGTGTTGACTTTGTCAGCTCACCAGAATGTAGAATGCACCAGACCGTCAACAGAAAAAGGTGTATATCTGTTGTAACGCTCCTGGCATTGAGCAGGAGCCAGGACGGCAAAATCAGCCAGGATCTCATAGAGGTGAAGGGGCCCCTGGACAATCAGGCGTTGCTTACTTAATGAGTGCATGGAGATGTGGCGCTAAGTATCAAAACTGAGGGTGCGGTTGATCGCTGCTGCTAATGACAAATTTGCACATAAATCCTGTGATTGGAGGGATGGGATCAGTCACTTCATGGACTCGCACTACTACTACAACAAGTCCTAGAGTCCTGGCTACTCCTGTCCTGAACGGTTTCTGCCCAGCACTGGGCAACCTTCTCCTCTCCTACAGGAATGATTAGAACCTGGACAGAGTCTGTACTATACTAAGTTGCTTTAAACAAAAAGCAAAAACTCAGCAATTGCCAGTATACTGCCAAGAACTAAGCGCTTGCAGTACAGGGAATAAGAGAATCCCTCATTCTATGAAACTAAAGACATTTTGCAATCAGGAAATAGAAACAGACTATTTCTATGTAGCTCCCTGAAAAATTAGCTTTCTAAGGTCAAAAAAAAATTTCTTTAAAATTAAATTTCTCCTTCATCAAATGTTCAGAAAAGACAAATCTCTCAAAATAAGGCAATTAAAATAAAAATTGTGATGTCTTCATGGAAAAAGCATTTCTCCTTCTGACTTTATCATTCTCAATAATATTGATGATAACAGTTGCAAACCAAGTTAAGTCCAAAATTGGTATGCCATGGAAATCCCTTGTATCATGCCTTTACATGGTGCAAGTTTATCAGCAGGAAACTATCATAACCATATAATGGCGCAATGCAAGAGGGTTTCCATGGGATAATTATTTTGAGACAAAAATATACCTTGACTTCAGTTTGAACTTCCACAGTTTATGACTGCTACCCCCAATATGTAAACATTATCTCATTTCTTCAATACTACACACAAAAAAACAACGGACATTTAATTCTAATGTCAACAGGTATATATCTTTGAAAACTACCAGGCAAGACTATAAGATGAATCTCTTGAAAAAAGGAAGAATCTGAGGATCAATTTAAATTACAGTTTCAATCCAACTCACAAGAAATTTGTATCTCTCACAAAGTCTTGCTTGTTGCTGGTTGGTGTCAAAAAATTTGCTGTGGTGATCCCAACAACCCCTCTGCATTTTCCATTAGTCTGAAAATAATGAATGGATATTCAAACTTATGTTCAAAGGACATCAACTTATAGAAAAGGAAAACAATGCTTCATATAGAACTGAATGAGAGTATCAACTAAGGAATGTGACAGTTAATTAAGCTAAGATGGTAAAGGTAACAATGTTTTATCTATGGTCATTACAGCTCTAAGTAATTTCAATCTTTTATGTGCTGTGATGCCAAATTCTTATTAAGAACAGTCATACAATGCAAAAACCACCCTGGATAGTCCTATGCAAATGAAACTCATTTTTCATTGTGTGAAAAGATCCTGAAAAATACATTATCAATTGCAATGTCAAAATGCATTTCATCAAAACCTAACTGTGACTTACATTGCGTTATATTAACCACCATAATGTTTGTTTGAACATTGTTCTAACTTCCCAACCTAATCACCATAATGTTATGCAATATGAACACAGATCTATCTTGTATGTGTTGTATCATCTAATATAACATATAACACTATGTCAATAAGCAAAATGCCTTATAACTGAAATTTAGCCAGTATCATTTTATTAAAATCCAAGATAATCAATGCAATACAAGCCTTTCTGAATATCACCATGCATTTTTACAAGAGAATGAAATACATTTTGTCATCACATTCTTTTACTGATACTGTCTATTAAATGCTGTATTTCTATATCCTAAGCATTTGTATGTCACATCATCTATGTCAATATCACCAATAACAATGGTAAATGATCAGATTTACAATCTCCTTACACAGAAAATAGATGCCTTTTCCTTTTCTATTTATTTTCTGATTTAAGATTGTACAGATTAAGTGGGTTGTAATAAAAGTTGGACAAAAAGTGAAAAAAAAAAAAAGGATAATGTATTTCAAAGATTTCTCTACTGAATTTGTGAACTAACCTGCAGTTGGCATAAAATCTTTTCAATGGTGATCAACCTGTTGTTGTAATACAACATCATACCATAGTCTTCTGATTTTGACCAATCATCTGGAAAGCCAAATGTGACATTGCGTGCTCTATTGTCCTGAGAGAACAAAACAAAGCCCACATCAGATTCATTTTTTAAAACATCAATGAATGTTATGGATAAATATAACGATGATAATGCGTCAAAGTTTGGGGACAATTTCTTTGTATACATTTAATATACAGTTTAAGCACCAACATGTAATCCCCCCTATGCCTGATTCTAAAGTTTGTAATCTTTCTACAAGGAAACGGCAAGTTAGATTTTTGTCACGAGGTACCAAAATATAACTTTAGTAAATACTTACATTGTTTGTTCCTCATAATGATCACAGCAATATTGACTTCATACCAATATGCCCTGCGATATTTGTATTTGTTAATATTAATCTGAGCTTCTTCCTTGAATAAATATTTCCCTAGTGTAGTAGCAAACTTGCTTGCTTGCTCTCTTAAGTCTGTATGTACAGAATTATGAGACAATCATGAAAAGGATTCCCATACTAGCTCTTTCCACTTTTGTCTCTTGTCCACAAGGGCCTGTGTGTCTGCAAAAATGTTATATTGGTCCATTCTGCAAAGATGTCTGCTTTACCTACTTTTGTGCCATCTTTCTTTGATGGTATTTTGTAGGATTGTCTTAGCCAGTCTTTCTGATCTTGTCATGTGGTCATACCAATTTACCTTGCATTTTTTGACACTGTGAAAGGGGTCTTCAGATTCTCCAGTAGGCTATGTTCTTTTCTCAATTTCAAATGTTCATTCGTGACATGGTCCCAACAGTAGATGTTTAAGATTTTACCATAACATGATATCATTGTTGATTTGATTTTCCCTACAAGTTCAACTGTGAGCCTGCAAGACCTTGTAGAAGGGGATGGACTGGACAAGGCCACACATAACCCCAATCTTGTGCTTTATATTAGTGTGTCAATCTCTCCATACTGCCTTGAGTCTAACTGTCCTGAAAAGTTGCATGTATTGGGAAAAATAAGGCACATATTTCAAAGTATTGTAAAGTATATTTCAAAGTATACATATTTCAAAGACTTAACAGTATCATCAGTTTTCTAAACTTGATCCCTCTCTTGAGTGTGACATTATTAGCTTCATCTTAAGAAAAAGGCTTTTAAAATAAACTTATGGCACCAATACCTCTCATTTGTTCAAAATCCTACTATAGAAATACATTCATATCATTTTTTTTTATGCTACCTGGTTTACTGTACTTACACTTTTAGGAGTATATGAGATAGTCTGAGAGAAATGCAGAGATTTTGTTACAGGTCTAGTCTTCACAGGTTCTCCACGCAAAAAAATTTTCATCCGTGGAACCAAATAGAGAATGCTGCAATACCTCTGTAACAGAAAAAGAGTTGTAAGTACATGTACTTAAATATACTTTACACATAGAGGCAAAAATCAGAAGACAAATACTTCATTGTGTGAAAGAAACACATAAAGGTATGCACAGGTATACACATTTTAATACAATCTCCATCCACTAAACAAATAAAGGACACAACAATACTAATACAGCATAAAACAGGTTTTATAGATGAGATCTGTAAAAAGGTATTTACTTTTCAAATTTTATTCCACATAAAATAAACAAGATTTAGTTGATAGCTTTTCATACCAATTATTCTTGCAATAATTCAACTACAAGGTACAAATGTAAACTAATTCATATGACCTATGGTGAAAGCTAAACAACCAAAATCACCTCACTTCAACATCTGAGACAAAATGTTTCGCGCTTGGAGCTAATTACATCCTGTTACTGCTGCTTGATACATTGCATACGTTTTATTTTTCTTGTCTGATAGTCCTTGTTACCTTTATGTCCAAGAAGAGTACTTAACACTAATATACATGTATGTATATAAAACAGTAATAGTATACTAGTCTCAAAAACAGCAATGTGACGCGCCTAGTGTGGTAGCTGCAGTGGTCGTGCTTGTCACCTCTTGCTTTCAACTAACACCGCTGGCTAGCACTTCATGCGAAAAGGGAAGCCGAGTGAATAAGTCTTCTTCTGCCAGTACATAGCCTCTCCATTTGCAATGCCCATTGTAGTGGTTCCTCACACCGTGACCTGGAAACTAAGTACCTTACAGTCTCAGGCTGAACTACAACGATTCGGTGGTGGTTGGCCCCCAGACATACAGTGCGCAGGCCCACCGGTGCATGGATACGTCCTGGTGCCGTAGGAACCAACCCCTAGCTATGGGCAAAATAGCTCCACTGCCTTGTGGACATATTGTCACCTTCCGGCAACTCCTGCATCCTGGTTTGCCCCCAGTTGTCTTGATCTTGTCTTGTCACTGGACGTGGCACATCAGTACGAGAGAGTGAGGCTGATCCTGTGCAAGTCTCCTTCAGTTTAATCAAAGTCAATCGCAAGTCATGACATCACTATTCTGTCAACCTCTAAGTCCTGTGGTGATGGGGGAGCGGTAAAACAGCAGGTGCGGATACACTAGGAGCTGTAGTTGCAAACCCACAACCAGGCAGCTCAGGACACATGGTCGCTCTCCATTGGACCCACATCCACAGCAGAGTACAATCTAAACTACACCACATGCAAGACTCTGGCTTAGTGCCAAGGCCGACGAGATCCAAAATTAAGCTGACAGGCATGACACAAAGAATTTCTACAATGCCCTGAAAGCAAGTCTATGAACCTCAGATTTCTGGATCATGCCCCCTTCTCAGTGCTGATGGTACTACTCTTCTGACAGAGAAGAAGCTGATCCTGGAGAGATGGGTGGAACATTTCGACAGTGTGCTCAATCAGCCAGCCCAGATCAATGATGAAGCCATTGCTCACCTCTCCCAAGTGCCCACAAACCACATGCTTGATGTCCCCCCCCCCCCCTTCAGGAAAGGAGGTCAGCAAAGCTATAGAGCGGCTGTCCACTGGGAAAGCTCCAGGCTCCGACGCCATCCCTGTAGAAGTGTACAAGGTCCATCCATCCTTAACCAGGTCTCTGGTATGTACCAGTCTATGTGGAGCAAAGAACAGCTACCTCAAGAGTTTAGAGATGCTACAACTGTCCACATTTTCAAGCGGAAAGGAAACAATCAGACCTGCGATAACCATCGAGGGATCTCCCTCCTGTCAACAGCAGGCAAGATCCTGGCCCAGGTCCTCCTCAATCGTCTGCTGGATCATCTGGAGCAGGGTTTTCTCCCTGAAAGTCAATGTGGCTTCCGTGCAGGTCGAGGGACCATCGACATGATCTTTGCCACCTGCCAGCTCCAGGAAAAATGCACCGAGTAGTGTCGCCGTCTCTACACTACCTTTGTTGATCTGACTAAGGCCTTCGAGACGGTCAGTTGTGGGGGGCTGTGGGAAATCATGGGAAAGTTTGGCTGCCCTCACAAGTTCATCTCAATTGTACACCAGTTCCACGACAGAATGACAGCCAGAGTACTTGACAACAGTGAACGCTCCAAGGCTTTCCCAGTGACAAATGGGGTGAAGCAGGATTGTGTCCTGGCCCCAAAGCTGTTCAGCATGATGTTCTCAACAATGCTTTCAGACGCCTTCAGAGATTGTGAGCCTGGCATCCAAATCAGGTACAGATCTGAAGGAAAGCTCTTCAACCACCAACGCCTGCAGACTGTCATGAAGGTGATGGAGACTGACATCTTTTTGTTCTCTGATCACTGTGCCCTGAACGCCAGCCACGAGCAGGGTATGCAATTGCAAATGGACAAGTTTTCCTCAGTCTGTGACAACTTCGGCCTCACCATCAGCACCGAGAAGACCGAGGTGATGTTCCAGCCAGCTCCAGGGAACCAGTACCATGAGCCAAAGATACAGGTGAATGGGCACACTCTCCAGGCAGTAGAGAACTTCACTTACCTGGCAGCATCCTCTCCCATAGTGCCAACATTGACACAGAGGTCAACAATAGGACCTCTAAAGCAAGTAGTGCCTTTGGGAGACTCAGAAAGAACGTCTGGGACAGGAGAGGGATCAGTCTCACTACAAAGCTGAAGGTCTACCGTGCAGTCATCCTCACACTATTCTATGGCTGTGAAACGTGGACACTGTAGAGAATGCACGAGCAGCAGATCAACCACTTCCATCTCAGGTGTCTCCGCAGTCCCCTCCACATCCGTTGGCAAGACAGGGTCTCAGACATGGAGGTCTTGAAGCAGGCAGACATCCCAAGCACCATCATCACTATGCACAAGGCCCGCTAAGATGGGCAGGCCATGTCGCCTGCACGCCTGATGACTGCATCCTGAAACAACTCCTTTATGGAGAACTCACTGACAGAAAGCGCAAGGTGGGAGGACAGAAGAAGCGCTTCAGGGACAACCTGAAGATCTACCTCAGTGACTTCTCCATTGACACTGAGTCCTGGGAGACATTCGCTGCTGACCGCCCGAACCTGGAGCTGTGCTGTTTCAGTTGAAGCCAGAAAAGCAGAGAAGCAGGCTGGGTAGCGCACCCAGAAAGCTGAGCAGGAACGCCAGATGCAAAAGGTCAGAGCAGCCAGAAACCATACTACAACCCCAACCCACTTCTACCTTACATGTGGAAGGAGTTTTCTTGCCTGCACTGGCTTTGCAAGCCATCTCCGGGTCCATAGGTGCAGCTCAACATCCAACTGATGTCAATGGTCATATTCGAGAGCGAATGAAGAACAACAACAATAGTATACTATCAATAACAAATCTTCATCTGGAAAAATCATTTGCATTTATAAAACATTAAAATCATCTGAGCTACCCTCTGTCTTTCTAACAATTTACAGGGCTGTGCACAAAAAGAGGGGCACAAATAAAGGCTCATATTTTCGAGAGGAATCATTATGTCTTTTCCTTTTTCTGGTGAGTTGCAGAGCAGACCTGTAATTTTTATCAAGATGGACTATGGTGAGCATTTCTTGATGGAAGAGAGGACAAAGATTGTGGAACTGTATTGTGCAACAACAAATTTTCCATCGTTTTGACAATCAAGTTTGAAAGAAAAAGCTAGAAATAGTGGAAGTGTGGTTAACAATAACAATGCCCATATTGGTCCAAAGTTCACAGTGAGGATGCTGGTTCTGTTCAAGGCAATAGCAACCAGCTATAAAAGTAAGGTGGGGAATTTTTTCCCCCAGGTATTCACATTGACATTGTCTCTGACTCGTTGTAAAATACAAATCCACAATCTTTGTCCTCTTTTCTACCAAAAAATGTTCACAGTAGTCCATCTTGATATCAGATAAAAGTTACATGTTGGCTCTGCAAGACATCAGAAAAAGAAATAAAAATTTATCTAGAAAACATGAGTCTTTATTATTGTCCCTCTTTTTGCGCACCACCCTGTATTTTCTGATTTTTAAATTCTGTGAATGGTACACTGTTTCGCATCTTTTGTTCTTGCTCTTCCATAAACACCAACTGGAATAAAATCTGTCCTCAGCAAAGATCATTCTTACCCTTAGGGACTCTTTGTAAGTAAGCTGCCTGGATTTACTCTCTCTGGAATGACCTGCATTATCAGAGTCAAGCTGTTCATTATCTGATTCTTGTGGAAAATTTGAGCACAAGATGTCTGTAGGATTGCTCTTGAAATCAAGTTCAAGATCTCCACCATCTTTCACTGCCTTTCTGAAATAAAAGTATTCTTGCTATTTCAAAACCTATCAAATTTTATCCTAAATAGCTCAGCAGAATCTACTGCTGGCTTAGAAAGGTATCTCTAATGATATTTATTCATATTCTAGAAACGACAGTCTAAGCATAAAGTCAATGTAAGTTGAAGATTATCTAAATATATTATGTATAAATGAATGCTATTTAGAGAAAAATTCAAACACAAAGAAGTGAAAGGCAGATCTTCAGTCAGACTGAGCTCTGGACACTTTTACAGACAAGCTCTGAGAAATCATACGGCAAATCATGCATAAATGAGAAAATTTATTATCAAATAGTATCAATTTTCTGTTAAATCTCTGACCTTTTTAGAACTATAGTCAAAGAAAATTTGAGAAATCTTCTGGAATTCTCAATTCTGGTAAGGAAAGCAGTTGCTTAAAAAGAGATATAAAATCATCACAATAACATTGTTAGTTAATTTGAAGAATCCAGAAAGTAACATCAGTGTGAACTTAAGACAGATGAACAAGTGAAAATTATGACAACAGATGTAATATCTTAACTCAAGTAACTAAAAGAGGACTTACAGTCTAAGCCATTTATAACTGTCATGAATATAATGATAACTTTCCTAAATTTTGCTTTTCAAATGCTTGGAAAACCATCCTTTATGCTATTATTACATGCAATGTGGGAAACCTTCATTCAACAGTGAATTGCTAAAATCTATTTTGATATGATGCAAATATACGTAAAAGGAAGGAAAATCTTCTGCTGGCTTCTGTTGTTGTTTTTTTTTTAAACATTCAAGTGGGGGTTATTATGAAAAAGAGAGGTCTACACTGACAATGACAGCCAAAAATAAAATAATGCTCCTTCTGGTCTATGCTGGAACTAATAATAGTCTAGCTAAAAAGCTGATTCTACTTTATCTATATTGCGTTGTCATTACTCACTGGGCTGAACAGACAGGCAAAATATCATAACTAGTCAAATCTAACCACTTATTACTGGCTTTGCCATCACATCACTTGCTGAACCTTTGCCTGATTTCTTAACATTGATATATATATATGCTGCAATGTCTTTCGATTAAAGAAAGTTCTTCATTTTTGTATTAACAAGCCGTCATTCATCGATCGCTAAAGCTGAACTTTAGTCTGATTTCTTGCTGTATTTACACAGTCATGAGTCTTTTGATTAATGGAAGTTCTTCATTTTTGTAGCAATAAAGTTCATACTTGAGTTGAGAATATTACCGGGAGATGTGTCATGAAAAGGAAATGGCTATGAAAATAGTATGTGATAATTTGTCATTAATTTCGTGAGTGACTTTGATGGCATCTTGGAATGTAGAAACTGTTATATTATAGTGTTACAACCATGTATACAAGTATTTCACAATTATTCATGAAAATCTGTATATTCTACAATATATACTTCTTCATGACCGTGAATACATGCATAGTTACTTCTGTAAGCCTCTAGTTCATTGGTTTATATTTTTTTCAATTGTAAAATATATAGTATGAATTTTACCACTCATTCCTTTCTTTATTTCAAAGATCTCATTCACATTTATCAGACTGTTTCAGTTTCAGTTTTAAAGAATAAAATATTGAACCATAATAGTTACCTTTCTAGTTTGAAAATGTAGATTTTAGTTCCAGTCTTCATGCTCTTCAATTCCATCCTCAGATCATCCTCACTCCTGAAAATACTGTTAGCGCATATAGCATCCAGCATCTTCCCAGTCTGATCATCAGAATCAACTTGTAATTGCAGTGATTGCAAGTCAAGGCAACAAGTTTGATAACAGATTTTTCAGGATTAAAAAATTAAAGATCATGTTATGATATGATATGACAGCTATTCATTAAGTATTATCTTTAAAGAAAATGCCATCCTTGTGATAAAGTATGCTGAGTTTTTTTGTGATGTAAATGCCACAGGAAAAAAAAAAGGGGTGGCCAGTCTAGAAGAGCACATAAATTGGGAATTTTGTTTTTAAACCCCAAAGATGACCCCTTTAAACCCCAAAGATGACCCCTACAAGAAAAGTACTATCTCACATACTTATGATTTCATCCTTGATTTTGACATAGAATCTCCTCTGTCTGAGAGAAGTTAAATAAAAGCCTACAGCAAGAAAACATCATGGAGAATGGAAATGAAGTCTGGAATGATCCTACAAACACTTTAATCTGCTGCCAAAAAATTGGGTGCTCAACTACATATTGTTTTCATATTATACATGTTCAATGAACACCCTTACACATACTGTAAAAGTCACTCCTCTATGACTACCCTTCCCCACAAAAAAAAAGCTAGAAGGAAGGTGACAGATCTAGAAATTTTCAACAGCAACCACTATATCCTCCTCAGCAGATGAAGAGTAGCTTATCTATCAGAATTAACATAAAGGGTGTATTCTTTCTGTCTGTTTGACTGTTTCTTTCTCTCTTTCATTCTCAGAATAGCACTATTATTATGTGCCTGTTAATTATGCAAGCAGGTTTTTCAAGACTTAAACCTGAGGATCAGATATGACAAGAATGTGATGCAAAAAACAAACAAAACAAAGGATATAGTGTGGCAATTTGAAATGGACAATGGGTAGCATAACATTCTCAGCTTTGTACTCCTTCAGGTAGGTATAGGATAAATATCCAACACTGGCACTTTCTTTAGTTCTTGTCAAAACAATTGCATCCTTTCCCAGTCCCATAGAGCCAGCCTTGAAACCAGCACCATATTGGCCGATTTGTATTCTCCCAGAATAATATTTTTTAGTGATGCCAAAACTGAAATGCAGAAAAGAAAATAGCCACTAAAAATATTTTTTTTTTAAATAATGATAAATAAATAAAAAATATTTTAAACACAAAAAATTGAGATAAAGGACAAAAACTGACAAATGTACACATTTGTAGATATAAAAATATCCATCCCTGGCACTGGAAGTCATGATATTGCTAGGAGAGGTGATATTCAAGTGCTTTTTGCACCCTTTGCCTATATATATTCAAATTGCGATGAACTACGGCCTCATGCAGCAGCCAGGTGGAGCCAAATCCTGATCAACAATACGCCAGGTCCACTGTCGAATGACCATTGGTCAAACACATTAGAATGAACCTATTGACTTTTTGATATCATTTTTACATGCAGAAAAGTCAGTGCTTTGAAGAGAAAACAAAAGCGCAAAATTGCATAAGGGAGGGGATGGCACCTGAAAAGTCGGAAAATCGATTAAAAAAAATTTAATCTGGGTTTTTCTGTTATTCAAACGTTTTGTCCATTTTTCTCCACAAAATCTAACTGTTGCTACTACTGAAAACAGTATCTATGGTCAAAACTGACCATCAAAAGACACGAAGGAGTCAAAAACAATCGATAAACACTCCATCGAACTTCCCAAATATACACCTCAAAAATCAGACTGGAGCGCCCATCATCTGCATCTCACGTGGGTAAATTTACCACAGTGACCTTTCTCTTCTATTTCATCTGGCCTAGGTTCCCAGTCCCAGATCACTCTATACTGAGATCACAGCCTAGAAAAGACCACTGTATACACAAAAGTCTGACCCCCTTTCATGTAGAACATGCGCCCATGCTTGATCAGCCCGACCTTTACCCTTTTGGGCGTATTGTTCATTGTTTATTGGCTGGACTAAAATACCACAGCGCACTCATCACCAGCTAAGATTCTGACTGGCTGGGAGAAGGTCAGGGATTACAACACCTGCACTCTGGGTCTGTTTACTTCGGTAAAGGGGCATTTACTACACTCCTCATAGTAGCTTGCGATTTGTATAAGTTTTGTTTTGAAGCACTTTTTTCATCTATTCAGACTCTAAGTGAAAGTGTGAAAGGGTAAATCATGCCCATGGAATCTCAAAGGATCATTCTAAGGTCAATGGAGCATGAAAGTTTGGTTTTACTTCAGCTTTCACTTACGAAACTTTGAATGCGATTTTCTCAATATGTTCCATTTTTTCACTACAAATCTGTGTACACATTCATTTTCTAACACTTTTGCTTGAAGTTTTGCAGGCAGCTTGTCATAACAACAACAAACAAAAGTATGCATGGAAATTAGGATGTGTTCCACAGATCTGAAGATGCACTGGATGAAGTGCAAAAAAAACCCTGCAAACTATCACTTTCTAATTCAGGCAACATTAAAAAATTTTGGAAAAAAAAGGGTTCCTCAAATGACAAAACTAGTGCATACTTTTATAGTAGTTTCAAACAACCCGTGTACGTATTTTCAAAGTGATCCATCAAATTGAAGGAGGAGATACATTTTAAAACTTCACTTTTCATCTGTAATGAAAATCCTAGAGGGCGGCATTGCTATGGCGACCACTGCTTTGAAATTTAGTTCAAAAATGTTTTTCTTCTAATTTGGCCATGTCTGACATAGGCAAGATGCTCAAACTCAATATTTCCCATGCGTTTTGAAAATGACCTTCAGGTACCGTCCCTCCCCTTTAATTCCAAAACAAACAAACCACTGACCAGTACTTCAATCGTATGTTATCACCTATCTCGTCTCGCTGCGCACTACGACTCCCTTACCAAGTTCTGAAAACTTTTCAAACTTTAACTTTAAATTCTACTGGAAGGAAAGAAAAAAAAGAACCATTAATAAGAATGCTTAATACATTTACCCCTTTAAAGTATACTCTGTTTTATTTCAAATATATTCCTAAGCCTTTTGTCACGTTTCCAAAAATCAGCATGGGTTTGTACAAGAAAAATGGTTCACCTCTGATAACATACTCTGATGACACAGCCTTTCAGATTTGATCCTAAGGGAGGGAGTGTATCAGGGTTGGATTTTACAGAAAGGAAGAATCTTAGGTAAAAAGATATTAGTCCAGCAAATTATTGTTACTCACACAAGCATTGTAAGCGTAAAAGATATGCATTGCAGTAATGGCTGATAAATTACACTAAGGCTAACAGCAGATTGAGAAGTTCACAGATAGTTACTTGAATGATGATAGCATTACCTGATAGCATTATGGAACGAGCATCAATCATGCATGTCTTTTATAACAAACAAAAAAAAAAACAAAATAAGATAATAAAACTAGTACATATTGTGAGTCAAAGTGAGACAAAAATTACAGATTACCTTAACATATCATAAAGCTCTTCTTTTGTCATCCCAGTTCCATTATCTGTAAAAACCAGGCAGTCTTCCTGTTCTCTTTGGAGAAAATCTATTTCAAATCGTTTTGCCTTTGCATCATATGCATTATCTGAAATTGAAGAATAACAATGAATAATTTTGTCTGCAATAAGTACAGTATATGATATACACCTGTGATCTTGAACCTGAATAAGATTTTGATTGACTATTATGACAAAATTAACAATGAAACAATGAAGCAGACAAGGGTGGTTGTTGTTTATTACTAAAGAGATGTGTTCTTTGGATATAAATTTCATACACAGCATCGCTTTGCATTTTACACATTATCTTTGACGTCCCTGATAAAGTACCAAACAGACTTGACAATTTGATTCTCCATGTATTTCATCAGTGTGGTTCTTCAAAAACTTGATGTTGGTTTGTTTTTTGTTTCTTCAAAATTTTTATTTTTCAGTATTATGAATAAGTTACCATTTAACAATTGAAATCTTTTAGTTAAAAAGATGAACTGATAGTTTTTTGATGATTTCCTATAGTAAATTCACTTGATGTTTATTGCATGGCAGGAAAATAGAATTGTTACTTTTCCCTTGTTTCTGTAATTAGGTATTTTTTCAAAATCACATGACCTAGTGAACATTGCTCACATGTGGCTTTGTTTGCTTGCTCGCACATGGCAGACAAATCTGGACGAATGGTGAGCTCCGAGACATGTCACATCACATAAACAAAGCCACATGTGAGCAATGTTTCCTAGGTCATGTGATTTTGCTGAAAATATCTAATTACTTACATGGGTGTTGAGAAAATATAGGAAAGAGAAAATGTCCTCAACTTGTTGAACAAATCAATCAACTGTGCTGTAACGAGCATGAATGGCTGGAATGCCTTGTCCTTGTTTCTTTGGCCCAGTAATGTATTTCTATGTGAAGTTAATAAAAACGGCTAAGAAAAATAAAAAAAAAGGAAAGAAAAGATGAGACAAACAAGAAAAACGAGAGAGACAAAAGAGAGAGAAATGCTGCAAGAGAGAGAAAGAGATTCAGATTGAGAGAGGAATAATGAGAGAGAGAGATATACATGTATATATGAGGAGCAAAGATAGAGAACAAGAGAGATAAAGAAAGATGGGGAGAGAAAATGTGACCTGAATATTTTACATACCTATCAACTCTGCAATGGCACCAAATGGCCATGGATGACTGGTGCCTACAGAAACCAGATAGTCTGGGTGGACCTGAGTCAGTGAACAAAATTTTGAATTCTGGGGATACTTTAAATTTATAGCACTGAGTAAACAAATACAAGATAACAATAGTGCCAGTGGTGGCAACAGGTAAAAACAAGAGTTTCATGTAAGCACAATGTTAGCTAGAGGTATTGCTTCCCATAATATGGATAAATTGAGAGGATATACACTCGCAGCCCCACACCATGTTAGGAGGAAATGGCCAGGCCTTTGAATAATTGTGACAGATATTACAGGGTACTGCTAAGGATGGTTGTTATGGCAATACCTGCCATAACTGTCGGTCTCTGATCTGGGTTTGTGTTGTGGCAAAGCTGACTCTTGTGCACTTTTTGATACAATAAGAGTATAGTTATTGATTGTCGTCTTCTTATAGATCCTTTTCCTGTGCTCTAGAGCATTATATTGGCAGGATATTGGATTTTGAAACATGGCTTTACACACCTACACTGTAGTGAAGATTACTAATGTATTTGTAGATTATATAAGTATATCAAGTGATATTTTTATCTGTCCAAATTGTTGGTTTTAGTCTACCCAGAAAAGCAGAAGTTTGAAAAATGCAGACCATGATTTCTGGTCTGGTCTCTTTGTTTCAGATGACTGCTCCAAAGAATTTGTATTGGATGACCTGAGCCATGGGCCATGTAGTATGGAAAGAGAATTCACTTAAACGCAAAACATGTTGAGTGAATACTTGATCAAATGGAAATGGCCATTTGACACTTCCTATGGTCAACGAATCTACAAAAAAAACATCTTCTGGTTTTAACCCTAGAGATATTAAAGGACCAATTTGCTCAAGGATAGGATGTGCTTCATATATATCTATATATCTATATATCTATATTATAAATATATATATGTATATACAGATGTATATATATATAAGTAGTAAGTGTCTAAACGCCTAAGTCCGCAGAGGTGAATTTTACAGGAGAGACAAAAAACTTAATAAATTGAAGTGAAATCCTGAATCGTGCATTTAGTCCATGTGACAAAAAGTGTAACTTTCAATGGCTTCATGGATTTGATATATATAAACGAGATGGGGGAAACCCATTTTAGTTTAATAAAGCCAAAAACATCATGACTCAATTTTCCTGAGTTACCTGTTACAGGGACGATATTATATACATATATACAGTGGTCTCCGCCTAAGATTAAGAACCTGGTCGCCAGGAGACAAAAGAAGCAGGCTTTTAGGCGGATGGGTTCTTTGGTGAACTGAAAAGTTATGCAACCTGTCTTCACTCACTATGATTTGTTGATCACTACCAGTATATTGCTTAGTGTAAAATTACATAAAAAAATCAATGATGTCCGGCTTTTTAACACTGAGTGAAGTTTCACATAATAGTATTATAGTCGAATAAAAACATGATACCGGTATTGCATTGCTACCCTACAGATACTTGCATGTGCCACAAGTGTCTCAAGTGTTTACAGACCATACCAACCAAAGTAGCAAAACAACTGACTAGTCAGGAGGCTAAAACTTACACAGAGCTAATCACAAGTGCTGTCCTCACATGTTGTCAAACAAAGAAATTCTTTCAACCCCGCCCCCATTTTACTGCACATCTAGCACTGTGTGTTTCTCTCAGATGGACAATATGATGTGAAATTACAACATAAGAACTCGTGTGTCTTGGCCCGACACTGGGTTCTTAGTCAGATTTTTTATTTGGGAGCAGGTTCTTAGAGGGGTAAATTATAGAGAAAAAATTCCATTTCGCAGCAGCCTAGACGGACCAGCCTCTTAGGCAACAGGTTCTCAGGCAGAGACAACAGTACATATATATATATCAGGTGTTCATCAAACTCAGGCAATCAGAGATATCACTAGTTTATCAACCATGTATGAATTTTTAACACATTTTTTTTTTTCACAGGACTCTTCTATATCACTCTAAAAATATATTTCAGAGTTAAATTTGCTGAAATAAATTGATGAAAAGCCTGAAAATTGTAATTTAATGACATGGCCTAATAGGGATAAATAAGGATATACAAAACTTGTCAGCCATTTTTTTTGCTTAATTCAGCCGCAACAGTAGATCAAGTCCCATCGTGTTCACTGGCTCATATCTCGGCACCTACCTAAAGTAGAACAAGACATTTTGCACTCACAGAAAGGGAAATAAATAATCAATGAAACCAATAATTTGGTTTGCTCAAAAGTTGGCAAGAGCCTGATTTCATTGTGTCACATCGCAAATATATGTAAAGGTATGTATGTTATAAATTGCTTTTCTTATCAACTGCAAGATACTCATCTCATATGCTTTTACACCAAAACTGTCATTTCTTGACCATGGATAAATGTCTTTATAGATATACTGATGCTCTACTAATCTCTCTTGACACATTTAAGGTTAAAAAGACAGTGCAACATATTAATAACTTTACAGCAGCTACTAACTTTCGCTGGAAAAAATTTCTCCAAGCCACTGTTTGAGGTCATGTCTGCTGTTCAACTGAGTACCGGTCACTTTTCAGCCAAAAGTTGGTTGTCTTTCTGAATGGGACACAGTAATAACTCAGAGAGCTGAAAACAAAAACAAGAGCTCACTTTCATGGAGCAGAGCATCGATTAATGAGGGAGTAATGCAAAGATGGGTGTTTGATCCACTAAAATAAATGGTATGCTTCATGAAATTCAAGTGCTTCATGGTATATAATTATGAATTTTAGTTGATTCTTTTTCTTTCCTCATCAAAGGCAGCAGTCATATTATTGGTGATCCTTCCAGACCATTTCTTGTTTCAAGCTGTATGAACAACAAAGCCTTCTCACATCCCATAATTTATGAAATAGATAAGAGCTCTAGAGAAATATTCAAGCTGTTGAGACCACTATCTCCTCTTCCATCTTCTCCTTCTCATTCTTCGTCCTCTTTATCCTAGCATCTCCCCTCTACTTATTTTCTTCTTCATGATCTTTTGCTTCTTCTTCTGATATGATCATTAACATATAATTGTAATTTAATGACATGGCCTAACAGGGATAAATAAGGATATACAAAACTTGTCAGCCATTTTTTTTGCTAAATTCAGCCGCAACAGTAGATCAAGCCCCATCGTGTTCACTGGCTCATATCTCGGCACCTACCTAAAGCAGAACAAGTAGTGTTCTTCCACTACCTCTCCCTCTTCCTCTTCTCGAGCTACTGCTATTGTTGTGCTCTTCATGCAGACTTGCAATATGACAATGTACATCAGCCGCATACACAAACTCCTGTTACATAATATACATAGTTCATGTAATAGTATACTTACGTATGATCAGATGTCAATGTCCTGTATGATGGGCAGTGTTTCAGAAATCCCCTCATAGAGGTACTGTGGTCAAGGGATTAGGTGACTGTCTCCTAATAAAAGTGTGAAAATGTCACAGTTTCAAATCATACTGATGGATGGGAAAGATCAAACCACATTTTTTTTTTTTTTTCAGTGACTCAGTGTTTTCCTGGCTTCTTGGGTAGATGTCACCTAATTTTATAGGATAATGGCGAATTGTATTTTTCAGAGATCAAGTTTGTACGTTAAAGGACTGTTATGAAAATCTGGTAAAGAAGAAGTGGAACACCTTGCTGTCCTGGCAAAATTTACAATTTTTTATCTAAAAAAACAGAAGTGAACGGTATGGAAGACATTCCCTACCTCTGCACTTTGAGTGTGTTGGGAATATCATGCACCACCTCATCATTTTTTGCCTGTTTCGAATAACAATCTTAAAATAGAACATAGATCACTAGGAACAATGTCAGTGACAAATTGTGATGAGAGCATGACTGAGATAGCTCTTAGGCTATGTGAAAAAACAAGAAAGAATAGAGGAGTTTCTGAATGAGTTGAATGAATGGATCAAGTGTGATGGTTGCATTTGATGGTATCAGCAAGCAAAAGCTTTGAAATACCAGTGCCTTCATTCTTTCTACAGGGGATGACTTTAATGAGAATAAATATGCAGTACCAGTGCAGCAAGATTGTTATTTTGTACATTAAGTGTTTCTGTATGTGCATTCTTTCTCTCTCCTCACTATTTGAGAGTGATTTTATTTTCCACTTCACCCATAGTTGTCTCTCTGATGCCTCTGTCACCACTTCTACTGCTGCTGCTGTAACTACTACTGAAGTTAGGGGGGAGGATTACAATGATGATCAAGCATTACATTAAAAGTCATTTAGACTGTAGTAGCAAAAATTTGATTTATGTCATCACGTGTACATTATGCAACAAACAATATGTGGGCAAGACAACTATAGCATTGCGAACAAGATTTTCTAATCATAAGAGTAG